>JADHKT010000088.1:0-38076 GCA_019925285.1 Graphium sp. VPRI43844
ATGTACTTGTTACCTGGCTGTATACCTTCGCCCCTTACTGTTCGTGCCACTGGGATTGGTGGCAGAAAACGCTGGATCCCGTGGCAGGAGCAGAGTTTTCTCGCTTTTAATGGTAATACTTGTAGTAATATTCAGTCGACACTTCACAGGAAGACAGACAATCATCGCCCCCCTTTCAGGCCAATCTATGGAGTACCGTCTGGACTGTTTCTATTGGTCCACCCATTGTGCCAGTGAACGTCATAGGAATGAATGCCCAACGAGGAAGTGATAAAATCTAAAATATGGAGTAGGTCTGGAGTGGAGTGGAGCTAGTTAGTAGTACTCCGTACTCCGTACGAACAAGGGAGAAGATGAGCCTTTTAGGCCTGCTAGGCACCTCAACCACAAAGACAATCCACTGTGCATGGGCGAGCTTGTTTATCTCTACTCTCTACTGATAACATACGATTATACAAATATCATACAAGTACTAATATCATTGATTCGTTTTTATGCGAGTGATATGAATCAGGAATACGGAGTACTATTGCTTGAATTGCATACAAGTATGCAACAACAGCTTCAGTTCGAATATGAACCGCGGAAACTTACGGAGATACACTGTGTATTTCCCCGTACGGAGTATTTACACACGAAACCGGGTTGCAAGGCTTGCCAGGCTTTGCCCTGACCAGGTAGGGTTGCGGAGTGTTGTAGTGGGAGCATGTACTCCGTACACTTTCGACCGCCGTGGCCCCGAGCCTTCCAGCTTTTTACCTCAATACAAGCAAGCAAGTCACCACAGCTTGGCCCCAACGGGTAGTTTAGTGGAGTTAACAAAGGATTAAATAGTAGTTTTACTCCTCAAATCCGACCCAAGATACCACGCAATATGTAGTAATATTACAGCACTTGAGTACTCCGTACCTACGTCTCTCTAAACGGTACTGTTCCGTGGAGCACATCGTGCGCGCTAACAGACTAGAGTGGCGCCCTAGCTTTCCATTGCTGACTGACCATATGGGGTAGTGTTGCCCTCTAATAAGCTCCTCACCTGTCCGGAGTTCTCATGCACCCCTCCAATTCAATCCCTAATTATTACCCCAGTACTTCATGGTACTAGTTTACTTGTACTTCCTAGACCTCTCTACCGAAATATTCCATAGCCGCTCGTCATCTCAATCCTCTTCCCTCATCCGCCACCAACCTCTTCCATAACCAAACTTTGCCAACTTGGATGGGCTTTTCTCGTCTCTCCCGTCCCAACTGCTATCCTGACATATACCGATATACATGCATCGCTGGCGGTGAAATAGAACGAAAATACCACCAAAAATATGGAAAAGGTCTATGAGGTGGACGTAAGTTGGATGTCGCATGGGTCTCCAAAAGGTGGGCTGCTCTCATACCTTCTTCGGCTGTGTTCAACGCTCGTTGGCGATCGTGGGAGTAAAATATCTAGTTGTTCTAATCTCCGAGTTGGAGACTACCTTAAAGGATAATATTTTATCCTGGTACTTTGTATTCTTTGCTCGATTCGCTCTCGCGAGCTTGGCGCTTTTTGGTTGTTTCACCAACTGACAGTATCTTCCCTGGTCGTGCAGATAGGATCAACAACACATCCGCAACGCCAACTCCCCCGAAACCCATAAAAACCTCCTCTCAACCTCTATCATCCAACGGCCCTTCAACTACCTCGATTCCCGAAAATTCTCCTAATGGTACCAGCCCGCCTGTCAACCCCAACGGGGTAAGCATACCGAAGCCCATTATCTCCGCGCGAGGATCATCTATCCGGAACCAGAACTCGACCACATCTTCACCCACTGGCACCTCGCCGCATAGGCGCAACTCGTGGTTCTCTAACATCTCTTCTAAATTCTCATCATCTGCAAATGGACCGTCATCCCCACCACCCGATACCTCAAGACATGGGGGTGAGCCACAACCCCCCAAGATAACGCCCTCAAAGAATGCTGTGCTCCAGCATGGCACGAAAAGTGAAGGGGATGCCCCCTATACACCCGCACCCCCACGATCTACGCAAGCTGGATTTCTAGGTGGTGTACTCCGTCGACTATCTACCTCTGGTGGCGTGCTGAGCCAAGGTGTAAGGGGAAACCATGGCCTCGTCGAGCGCCGAACGCTCAATGTGGACCGGAGTCGGAAGCGTTGCCCTATCCAGGATCTACAAGAAGCGAAGCTGCGCAGGGTTGCCTTCTGCGTCGATGTTGAAATTGCCCCTATGCCACGATATTCCGACTCTCCTTCGACCACGACCCCTGCAGAACGGGAGCGGAGAAAAAAGGCTACCGAGAAAGACGAAGGCGTTGCATTGCGGAAGTCCAAAGCGGCTTGCACAGATGCGACGGAGCCGCCCAAGAACCTAGAAGCGAAAGAACCAAGCATAGCGCACGAGGAGGTTGCTAGGCAAGACAAGGAACAGGGGGGTACCGCCGATGTCACAGCTACCAAAAAGGACCATGACTCGACAAAGAAGAAGGAAAAGAAAAAGAAGAGCGAAGAGGAGCGAAAGGCGAGGAAAGAAAAGAAACGAAAACTCGCTGAGGCTAACGGGACCATCCCAATGGAACTACACCTCGAGAGCGATGACTCGTCTGACTCCGGGAGCCAAGGGGATACAATTCCAAAGACCTCACAAATGCCCACTACGAACTTTGTCCGAATTTATCGCCGATGCTGTCAATTGCGGGAGACGCCCATACTAAAAAAGATCACCGAGCAGCTCAGTAACCCTGCCAACTTTTCTCAAGAGACAGGGATTGTGGAGAAACTGGACCTTACGGGGTACTGGCTTCAATTGGCCGACCTAGTCACCCTGGGCGATTATCTTGCTTTAGTTCCCGTGAGAGAGTTGTTGATGGAGAATTGCGGTCTCACCGACGAGGGCCTCAGGGTCATTCTTGCTGGACTGCTTGCCTCAAGACGGCCGAGTGTGCGCTATAGGAGACGCAGTTCGCACCACGCTCCGCAGAAGGACCGAGGCGGTGTGGTCGAGAAGGTGTCCCTCAAAAACAACAACGTCGGAACGGAGGGCTGGAAGCATATTTGTCTCTTTGTAAACATGTCTCATGGGCTCAAGATGCTTGACCTTTCTAGCATACCCTTCCCGCGTCCTGCGGAGGGAAAGCCCGGAGGAACCGCCGCTGGTGCTCCCAGTAAACACTTCTCCACGCAAATCGATGTCGCACAGCTTTTTGCGCGGTCGGTAGCAGAGCGCCATGCTGGCCCAACGCTTGAGCTCATCAACCTGTGCGAAACCTACCCCACCTCCGCCCAGCTCGGAATCATAATAGACGGATTGATGCGATGTGGCGTTCGTCGTTTGGGTATTGCACATAACAACATCGACTCGGAAGGTATCGTGCACGTTGCACGATACGTCGCGGCAGGGAAGTGCCACGGACTCGATCTCGGCGGCAACAATCTAAGAGGCCACATTGCCGAGCTCGCCAATGCTTTCACGGGCCAGGCAGACTTCTGGGCACTGAGCTTAGCAGATTGCAACCTCGAGCCGGCCTCTCTCTGTAAAATACTCCCCAAATTAGCAAAACTCGACGATTGCCGTTTTATCGACCTTTCCCACAATCCAGATCTATTCAAGACTAGCCCGAGTGCTCTTTCGCCATTACGGAGGTTAGTCCTTATCTGATCTCATGTCGGCTGTCGAACTCTTCTAACCATTTCTTGTCTAGATACCTCCCACAAATGAAATCCCTCCGCCGGATTCATCTCGCAGATGTATCCATGACGTCGGAACAAGCCATATCACTTGCCGAGATTCTTCCGGAAGTGGCGGGCCTTGCCCATGTCAACTTACTCGAGAATCCAGAACTAGTGAAATTGGCCGATGCCACTACGGAAGAAAGCCAAGAAGAGGCGTGCGCGCTATACGCATCTCTAATGGCGGCTGTCCGAGTGTCGACATCCATTATTTGCCTCGATATCGATATCCCTACGGAGCGCTCAGGAGATGTTGTAAAGGCGCTTGCCAAGCAGGTCGTTGCATTCTGTCTTCGAAACCTTGAGTCCGCTCAGGCCGCCGATAATGGAGTCCCGGGTCATGGCATGCTACCTCCCGTCATCTATCCAGATGTGCTTCTCCACCTTGTGGGACACGACCTCGCTGGGGACGTGGATGACGAGGAGTTCATGGATGAGCCGGCACCGAATGAGAACTACGTAATTGGCGGCTCTGGAGTGGTCAAGGCCCTTGCATGTTGCCTTAAAAATCGTGGCGACGAGTCGAGGCGGCAATCAGGCGAGTTCTTCCGAGAGATGGAGAGCGGCCGATCGACACCGAAAGGTCCCAAGCCGAGCAAGGCAAAGGATGTGTCGAAACATCTCCTCGTCAGCGCGCGGAACATTCGAGTGCGCCTACAACCAGCGCTTGCCAAGGCGCGGGCCGACCCTGGCAACGGCCAGACTCTACGTAAGCTGACCTTCCTGGACGACACGCTTAGCCGCATTATTAGAAGATTCGAGGATGAGTTCCCCGAGACGCGAGAACCAGCTGAGGTAATCGGTAACTCGGATGTACCAACGTTCAAGTACGAGCTTCCTGATGTGTCGCCGACGCAGTCTATTGAAGAGTCGGAAGCCTACCCGACCGCCGTACTGTCGGATGGAGAGGATGAGACCGATCTGCATATCCATCCTCGTCCCGTATCTCGCAGTAACTCCATTGCGTCGCAGTCACGGGAGCTTGAGAAGGAAGAGGGTCGCATCATGCGTAACGGACACCGATTCCGTAGTGGTATGCTGCGACCGGAGTATTTCGATCTGCTCAACACGGTTGAGACGATCCAATCGGATCCAAACCATGTGCGCATGCTCCATGAGCTGGTCGAAGATCTGCACGACGATTTCCTATCGCAAAAGGTTCGGGAGAAGGGTATGATCGCTACCTTTAAGGAGGAGAAGGAGCGCATCAAAGAACGTATGCGAGAGGCGGACCCGGATTATTGGGATGCCTTCGCCGAAAGTCAGCATAAGGCACGCGCCAACGTAGAGCTGAGTCACAGCCATCCGTCATCTAAGGCCAGTGTGCCTATCGTGGATGATGAAACGGCCATTGCGGACTGAGCAGGGGAAGCTACAAGAGGTGTGAGGCAACTGTTCGTTCTGCTCTCCCGCCTCTTATAGTCTACTATTTGTGCGTGCTGCCAGTTAGGTATACTGTTACCTTTACCTCTGACATATGCTCCTCGAATGACGACCAGGGATTTCTCCTTGTTATATTTTTATCTTGCTTGATGCCACCATTACATTACACTTATTAGCTGGAAATTGCAGCTGCATCTTTAATTTGAGCGTTTCGTTTTGTCTTCCAACCATGTCTCGCCTTTCCAATTTCAATCCACCTTTTCTCCTCTGGCATCTTGATTATTTTTCTGTACATAGGAAGAGGGAGGCCAGCCAATTCTGGGATAGGATCTGGGAGAGAATCTGGGTTGGGAGTTGGGGATTTTTTTTGTCTTCTTGTTTGTCTTCTTTTCTTCTTTTCTCTGGACGCTGAGGACATAATACCTCACCACCATTTGACCGGAGTTTATGGTGTTATCTGCAATTGGTTCTGAGTTTCATGGAAAGGGGGCGACTTTGACCTATTCGTTTTATATACACAACGCCATAGTATGAACACAGGGTGGCACAGGAGGTTGTTGCATCTTCACGGCGTTTAAGGCTTGCACGGGTTTGGGAGCTATGTAGGGAGCTACTATTTGAGCATGTACGATCAGGCACCAACAAACATTGTCGAAACTGCTACCTAACAGGACGTGAGCTACGTACGTGAGGTAAAAATGCGCCATACTCCGTATTGGATGATTCTATTTAGTTGTCCACAGGGCAAAAAGATGGTGGAAAAAGATAATGAACTCTCTAGAGGACCGTTGGGGGGGGATGCGGGGCGCTCGGAACGGGGCTCTTCAGGCTATCGGAACGTGAGATAGTGCAACAATATACTCCGTACAGTGCGTTAATAACTGAACTGTTCATGCTCTTCACTCGACCCCGTACGTACGACCCTCGTTTGTGCCCCTGGCGACGAAACCAGCCAGCCCCGCATCAAGCTTGGAGCAATTGTACCTGCCTACGTAGTTTCTCGAGTTGAAGCACTGCCCCTCGATTTTCCCCCTTCCACTTTCAATCAACCAGATCAGCAGGCGTCACTCTTATACCTTGGAACGCAACACAAGTTGACTTTGATTTACTTGTACAGCCATCAACCACTCTCAAACGGCCGCGTCACGACTTCTCTCCATCCTGCCCTCTTTTGGCGAACCGCCGTCATCTTCAGTTTTGTTTTTGTTCCTAAGTAGAGCTTCAGGAACACACCGTCGTCTTCTTGGCATACACATACCCAAAACACACCAGTTGCTACGAAATACGCCATGTCGATCAATATCGAACGAATCCTCGCAGCTTCCCCTGCTGTCACTCGGGGTCAGCCGACACATCTCTCCGCTGATAATAAGGGAGAGAGACTCGCTTACGCTGTATGTTTTTCTGTTCCGCTATATTGGCCGGGAAAGCGAGCCATAGCTCTCAGTCACTCTATTCCCTTAGTCTCCCATACTGATAGGGTACCCATGTTATGTCTAGTCTGGAAAATCCATTTACCTACGCTCGATCGACGACCCTTCCGTTAGCAAGCAATATACTGGTCACACAACTCAAACTACGGTTGCACGATTCGCCCCAAGCGGATTCTATGTGGCGAGTGGAGATGTTTCGGGAACAGTTCGAGTCTGGGATGCTGTCGAGGCTGTCAATACGAAAGGCAAGCGAATAACACACTGCTGGGACTTGACTAGGCTCTTGCTGACTGGGCGTTTTTAAATGTTCAGGAGAATACCATATCATTTCCGGACGAATCAACGACATCGCATGGGATGGCGACTCCCAACGCATCATAGCTGTTGGCGACGGGCGCGAACGGTTCGGACACTGTGTCACTGCGGACAGTGGGAATTCAGTTGGTGAGGTGACGGGACACTCAAAGGTCATCAATGCGGTAGCGATGAGGCAACAACGCCCCCTGCGCGCTGCCACCGTCTCCGATGACAGTAGCATGTGTTTCCTTCACGGTGCACCATTCAAATTCAACACTAAGAAGGACGGGCTTCACCAGTCTTTCGTCATGGGGACTGCATTCTCGCCGGATGGCAGCCAGTTGGTTACTGTTGGTGCTGACAAGCGAATTCAGCTCTACGATGGAAAGACGGGCGAGCCCACCATCAGCATTGGCGAGGGCGAACATACTGGAAGCATCTTCTCGGTGTCGTGGTCCAAGGATGGTTCCAAGCTTGTCACATCCAGTGCTGACCAGAGTGTGAAGCTCTGGGACGTCGCAGCGGGCCGCTCCATCCAGACATGGAGGTTCGGTACCGAGGGTGTCGTGAGTGTAGCGGACCAGCAGGTTGGTGTTGTCTTCCCGCATGGACGAAGCGACGGCTTGATAATCAGCTTAAATTTGGACGGCGATCTCATTTACCTCAACGAGGGAAGCCCGAAACCGAGCAAGATTGTGCAGGGACACAACAAGAGCGTCACATCTGTAGCCACCGACTCGGACGGGAAGGGCCAAACCATTTGGACCGGAAGCTTCGAGGGCCGCGTGTGCCACTGGGACGTTGCCACAGGGGTGGGCCGTGCCACCGACGGCCAGTCCCACGCCAATCAAGCAGCCGGATTCGCAGGCGAGTCGGGCAGGATACACAGCGTGGGCTGGGATGATACCCTCCGTGTAATTGACGAGGCTGCTAAAACGTTTACTGGGTCGGCTATCAAGCTGGCCAGCCAGCCGAAGGGTGTTGCTGCCGCTAATGGCCAGTCGTATGTTGCCCTCGCAAATGCAGTGGCTATTTATCGCGATGGCAAACTCGTCACCGAGGCACCTATCCCGTACGTTCCGACAGCCATTGCAGCCCATGGCAATTTGATCGCTGTTGGTGCGGATCAGAACCAGGTGCGCGTCTACCAGGTATCGGCGGACGGGGCTCTCGAGGAGGTCCAGTCGCTAAGCCGGTCCACGGCGCCCATCTCAGCTCTTCAATTCACCCGCGACGGCAGTCTCTTGGCAGCGGGCAACACTCTGGGCAAGATTTGCGTATACAAGACGAGTGGCTCGTGGGACGTGGCAACGGATCGGTGGTCCGCACACACAGCTCGCGTCAACAGCATTGCCTGGAACGATGCTGGCACGCATGCCGCGAGCGGTGCTCTCGACACCAACTTGTTTGTGTGGAGTCTCGCTAAACCTGGCAGCCGAGTGAGCGTTTCAAATGCGCACAAGGATGGAGTTAATGGCGTATGCTGGGTCGACGGCGGAAAGAAGGTGGCGAGCTCGGGCGGCGATGCAGCTATCAAGATTTGGAGCGTGAAGTTGCAGTAGTAAACTTTGTTGGGGGGAAAGATGTTAACTCAGCCCGGACTGCTTTTATCGGGTCAATGATGCGAACGAGATATGCCCAATGCAAGAACAAAATTCCTTCCTTTTTTTTTTCTGCCGAGGATGATATTTTATTTTGGTTCACACATATTACTGCAGTTTGCATTATATTAGCTCACGGCACACTCTGATCGCCTCTGGTGCAGCAAATTTTCAAGTGCAGTCCGTCCCATAACTCCGTTCGTAGCCGACATAAAAGATGACGAATACCGAAAAAAAGCAGCAGAGTAAAACTGATAGATATTCCTTTCCTTCTACAGTCTAGCCTTCTCTCCCGATAGCGCTGTCTTCCAAAGATATATCACTTCCCCAGCGCCGCGCCGACGAGCAGTTCGCAAGGCACCACCACCAGGGTGCCGCTGCTAGTCGACCACAATGCGGTGTATGCCCTCGCGCGCCTCGTCGTCCTCCACATGGCTGGGTAAATGGTCGGTATACGAGAGCATGGAATCGACGAGGGCCCAAAGGGAGGGATCTGGTTTCGTCTTTTTGGTCGGGGTGTGCGGGGCCCAGCGCGTTGTTGCGTTTTCGCATGTGAGGAGTGTTGATTGGTTTAGGGCTTCGGGAATTTCCCTTGATAGTGTTAGTTTCTTGTTTTTTTTCTTTTTTTGGAGGGGCGGGAGGGTGTGAGGTTACGTGTGTGTGCTGTGGATTCCATAGCCTTGTCTTTGGATTTCTTCGGCGAGTTCGAGTTGGTGGTTGTCTTTTAGGGTTGGGTTCGGGATTACGATTATCGGGACGTTTACTCTTAGAGCATCTAGTATTGTTCCCGTACCTGGGAATGCTCTTAGCAAAAAAAAACAAAAAAAAAAAGTCGAGAATGAGTATTGTATGTGTGAAGGGGGCGTACCGGCATGGCATATCACGATGCCTGTGTCCCTCTCGCCCTCGACAGCTCGACAGCGAGCCATGATTTGGGGCAAGTCGTTTACGAAGTCGAAGGCTTCGATGCGGAAGTATTCGTGGTGACAGGCTTTTACAGCGGCTTCGGGGAACCAGGATGCGTCGGCGCCGCATTGTACGCTGAGGTTGGTGTAGCCTTTTGCTATTAGGGCTGAGAGGACCTTTGTCGAGACGATTTGTTGGAGGAGGGAGGTGAAGGGTGCTGTCGCGCCTACTGTTACTAGGCAGTGTTTTTCTAGATTTGGTTTTCGCGGGGTTGGGAGGGAGAGAGGGGGAGTTTCGAGGACTGGGGGGGGCCGGGACGTTTGGGATCTTGGTGGCGGTGCCATGGTTGATGGGCTATTGGGGAGACTGGAGCTTGTGATGATGAGAGGTGAGGTGAGGTGAGGTGAGGTGGTTGCATTGGTGGGGTAGAGAAGTAAACTATGTAATAGTTTAGAAGCTTGGAGAGAGGTCAGTACCCCGCTGTGGAACTCGTTTTGTGCTTATCTGCCAATCAAAAGAGCAACCGCTTTGAAGCTACTACATAGGAGAGCCCCCCAGTAGAGCCCCCCAGTACTGGCTCGAACACCACTTGACTTAAGAATCAATGTATACTCAATCGTATCTATCGTTTATCTACTCGTCTCTATCGTCTATTTTCCCTCATACCCATACTATACATTTTTTTTCCCGTTCAAGCTGTGGCAATGGGCTCACACTATGGCGATCTAAGCTCTTAGTGGAACACTTGTACGGAGTATGTACCCAGGATAATCAGGGCAGTTGGGGCCGGTGTAAGTGGTCGTAAAGGTGCCATTAAGGCTCCTCATGCCATCGGAACAAGTCTTCAAGGGTAGAAGTGATTGAGACAAGCTTGCCCTCGCAGTACTGCTGTCCGTAAACGCAAATACCAATGGGAGTGTCAAATCCGTCCTGAGTAATGGGGAGTTGGGCAACAGGGTATGCGGCAAAGGAAGAAGTAGAAGCACATGCGCCAAAAAGATGGAAGTCATGCGGGATCCTCGAGCAGGGCATACAAGTACGGAAGAGGTCAACAGAACTGAGGAACCAGAGACAAGAGGTACGGAGTACACGAAATTACACGTAAAGTGCATTGCAAAGCTTTCCTAATTTGCGCACAACACTTTCGAATGCCTTCATGGAATCCTTGCGGTTGCCACGATTGTTATCTTGGACCGTTATGACAGGCCAGAGAAGTATAGAAACCATGTGTCGTCCTATCCGCGCCTTGACAGAAGCTCGAGGTTTCGAGACAGCCGAGCACACTCTTTCCAGCTTTGGAGACGCCGGTGGTCAGCATGCCTGCGAGATCGCTTCCAAGCTAGGAATTCGACGTGTTGTTATCCACAAATATTCCAGTATCCTATCAGCTTACGGAATGGCCCTCGCCGAGATTGTCCAAGAAGCCCAACTACCCTCCTCAGACATACTCACAGCTGAAAACCTCCCCGGCGTCTATGAGCGTCTCACGGCCCTCCGATCCGATGTGCGTCAAAAACTTCTTAACCAGAACATCCCCGAGGAGTCCATGGTGTATGAACTGTTCCTGAACCTACGATACCAAGGCACTGATACCAATTTTATGATTATGGAACCCGATGATGGCGACTGGGTAGCAGCCATGGAGCGAGAATACCTTCGCGAGCTGTCTTTCGTTTTCCCTCGCACGAGGCCTATAATAATCGACGACATCCGTGTTCGTGGCGTGGGACGCAATGGCGCCACAAGTCACGATAACGAAAAGCTCGTTCAAGAACTTGCGGACACCAACTTTGCAACTGTCACCACTGGCGCTGGCGAGACTGAGATTACAAAGACCTTCTTTGGAGCAACTGGTCTCACAGATACCAGGGTCTTCCATCTTCAGAATCTCTCTCTAGGCTCCATTATCGATGGTCCTGCTATCATCATGGATTCTACACAGACAATCGTCGTTGTACCAGGTGCCAGCGCACGGATTCTCTCCGCTCATGTGGTCATCGACCTTGCTGTCGGAGCCAGCAGCACGCAAATCAAGACTGATGTACAATCACAGGAGGTTGACCCCATCAAACTGTCCATCTTCTCACATCGTTTCATGTCTATTGCGGAACAGATGGGTCGTACTCTCCAGAGAACCAGTATCTCCATCAACATTAAGGAGCGATTGGACTTTTCCTGTGCCGTTTTTAGCCCTGACGGCGAGTTGGTCGCCAATGCCCCTCATGTTCCAGTCCATCTGGGTAGCATGAGCTATGCTGTAAAGTATCAGCATACCCTCCACAAGGGCAATATGCGGCCTGGCGATGTGATCGTAACGAATCATCCCGAGGCCGGTGGCACACATCTTCCTGGTATGGGATTGGGATTTTTTTTGATTCCTCTCTTTCTCTGCGGACTTTCATCAGCTATTAACGAACTGATCCTTTAGACATCACTGTCATTACTCCCGTCTTTGACGACGATGGCAAGACAATCTGCTTCTACACAGCCTCTCGCGGCCATCACCTGGATATTGGAGGATTTGAAGGCACCTCCATGCCCCCGTAAGCTATTCTTCCTTCCCTGAAAACAACATTCGACTGATTTGAATGAAACCAGTAATTCCACCGAGATCTGGCAAGAAGGCGCCTCCATTAAATCTTTCTTCCTTGTCCGTGACAGCCACTTTGATGAAGAGGGCATCGTGAAGATTCTGCTTTCTCCCGGAAATCATCCCGGATGCAGCGGATCGAAACGGCTTTCTGACAACTTGTCCGATCTGAAAGCCCAGGTTGCCGCCAATCACAAGGGTAGCACCCTAATCCAGTCGCTCATGCAAGAATACGACAAGCCAACAGTGCACTTTTACATGCGCAAGATCCAAGAAAACGCCGAGGTAGCAGTTCGTGCCTATTTCAAGTCAGCGTACCAAAAGTACGGTGCCGGTCCCCTGCGTGCCGAAGATTACATGGACAATGGCTCGACAATGAAGGTTGCTGTCAGTCTTCGAGAGGATGGCTCTGCGACCTTTGACTTCACGGGAACCAGTTGCGAAATGTTGTCGAATATGAATGCCCCTCCCGCCATCACGTATTCTGCACTCATCTACGTGTGTCGGCTCTTGATTGGGTCCGACATTCCTCTGAACCAGGGCTGTCTGGCACCTACCGAAGTCATCCTTCCGAAGAAAACGTTTCTCAATCCATCCTCGGACGCCGCTGTCTGTTGCGGCAACACGCTGACCTCTCAACGCCTTGTTGATCTGCTCCTCAAGGCCTTCCAATCCGCCGCTGCATCCCAGGGATGTATGAACTGTTTCGGTGTCTTTGGCGGACAATCAGAAGACGGCGGATTTTCCTTTGGCTACGGAGATACAATCTGTGGTGGCGAGGGCGCTGGTCCTGGCTGGCACGGAGCCAGTGGTGTACAGGTGCACATGACAAACACTCGAACAACAGACGTTGAAATCATGGAAAAGAGATACCCCCTCCTCGTCCGAGAGTTCTCTATCCGCAAAGGTAGCGGTGGACGTGGGGAGTGGAATGGCGGATGCGGTGTTGTGCGCGACTTTGAATGCCGTCAGCCGCTTACATTCTCCATCATCTCTGAACGTCGCGTACACCGGCCATACGGAATGAAGGGCGGCGAGCCGGGCCAGTGCGGAGCCAATTACTGGGTCAAGAAGACTGAGGATGGCGACGAGCGGTGGGTGAGCATCGGGTCTCGGGGTCAGGTTTCGATGCAGGTGGGGGAGAGATGTGTTGTGCATACACCTGGCGGAGGGGGTTGGGGTGTGCCGACTGACGCTGGCGATAGTGAGGCAAAAGCGACGGCCAACGGGGGGATTAACGGCTACCATCGCGTTCAGAAAGCTGTCCAATATCCCCGAGCAACGGGAAGCTTCCATACATTTACAGCAACACAAGAGAGTAATTAGTTTGTAGCTTTATCATAGACTCAAGGTTTCCAGACACATATGGCAATCGTACAGTTTCCAGTTCTACATACTCCTCTTCGTAACGATATTATTTACACAGTACACAGTCTATTGTGTAACTCCACCTTGAATCTTTACATGTGCAGTCGCTACAGCTTTCGCTACAGCTTTCGATATGATGACAATTCCCCTTATTTCAGGTCTCAAGGAGATAGGAGACGTAAGACTGGTGACCCTAACCCTAGTCAGCTGAAAGCGGGGAATTTCCCTGACTGGCCAAATCCAGACCCAACAAGCATGTTCGCAGAAGCTTCGCACGCGACATATTTTCAACAAAGACGATGAACAGACATAATTACCTCGATTTCCGTCGCTGCACGTTAATTTACAGATATAGAAATACGATAAAGGCCTAATATTTGTTTTGGTGCACCACGACGTCACAGCCAACGCGCGCAGTTCCATCGCTCCATGTAGAGTGACGATTGACGGACGAAAGGAAGATGGGGAGCCAGACAGAAACAAATGTAAAGGCCAGAGACAATCTGAATGTAAACCGCCGATGGCGGTTCATTTCCCGCTTGATGAACAGGATAGCGCAACCCACGTCCCAAAGAGAAGAGCGTCCAACCTCCCTGGCCTTCGTCTCCCTTGGCATGCTCGTCCTCGACGAGCTCCGGCTGCCCGACAAAGCGCCTCTGTATGACGTGCCAGGCGGGTCAGGAGCATTCGCCGTACTCGGTGCACGTTTGGTGGCTGGCCAGGCACGGGCGCGTGAAGTGGGATGTTTCATCCTCGCCGGGAATGACTTTCCTGATGAGGCGTTGGATCGCTTTCGTCAATGGGGTGTTGACCTTGCTATCAAGACGGATGATGCGAATCCGTCTACGAGAGGGCTTTTGGAGTACCAGGACCCCGAATTTGGCCGTACGTTCAAACTCGACGGCTGTCTTTCATGTTTCAAAATAGGGATATAGTAGCTAAAGAAACCCTGATTGTACTATGAAGGCCTTGTCTACTCACAACTCTAACTGGTATTCATAGGCAAAACATTTCAATATACAACAGCACCGCTTCATCCGACTCTGCTCGACCTCCCTGAGCACTTCCTTCACTCCCCAGCATTTCATCTCCTTGCAGACCCGTACGAACTCGCCAACCACACGACATACCTCACCAACCTTCGCCCCCCAAGCGAGAGTTTAAAAAGGCCCCTCCTTATCTGGGAACCTCTACCTATACTCTGTAACCCGGAGACCAAGGATTCGCACTTGTCATCCGTTGCATCCGTCGATATCTTCTCTCCTAACCATCTTGAACTGCTATCGTTTTTTCACGGCGCCAAAGTGCGCGAGGGGGGCGAGACATCTGACAACTCGGAAGTAGATGAAAAACTCATCGAGTCATGCGCCAAAGTCTTCCTGGATGCAGGCATCGGACCCGATAGACAGGGGACAATACTTGTGCGTGCAGGTGGACATGGCTGTCTGATAGCAGGGCCAACAGTTGACGGGCGGTACCAGTGGCTTCCAGCTTATCGTGATGACAGGATATCTGTTGCCGATGCTACTGGTGCTGGAAATACCTACCTAGGTGCCCTGACGTATGCCATGGCTGGTCTGGGCAAGGATGTGATGGAGGCGGCTGTGATTGCGACTACTGCGGCGTCTTTTGCCGTGGAGCAAATTGGCATGCCTATTCTTGGGCATGACGGGAAGACGTGGGGTTGTGATACGTTTGAAGGGAGATACGAAAAATACAAGAGACAGTTGGCGAATAATAAGAGTTGTTGAAAGGGGTGGCATCTCGTCACTAGCACCTTTCTACAGTTTATTTTAACGCTTCCCCTGTTGGTTCCCAAGCATAAAGTGTGTCCGTCCAAATGGACTACCATGCTCCTACCCCAACCAAATCATTGTCTTGCAGGAATTTAACAATGTTAGGCCAATTGGGAATTTACTTTAAGAAAGTCTGTAAATTCGTGAATTCTCAGAAGGGACCTTGACAGGTATATTGAAGGTGATGTGATTGCAATAACTATTCAACATCGCGGTTACCGACTTTCTCTCTCCACCCCGATCTGTGTGTGCGCGAGAAAAGGGGGAAATGTTGGAGCGTGCATTTAGTTTACAAAGTATTTGATTGTTCATTTTGGGGCTAACCACTTTAGGCAGTTACTTTATCCACTTTTGTACTTGTACAACATCTGATTGATTTTAGGTTGGGCCGCTTGGACCGAAGTTTACCCATGACAGGAACCAGGGCCAATTGAAATTTTCGGAAAACTGGTGAGCTATGTCTGGAATCGTGGAAGGCAGCTGGTTTTTTTTTTTTTTTAATTCACCGAATTGAGTGCACGAGACGATTGCTACATGCACCCCACGAGGGATACTGTATTATTATATGCGCCATAATATTTCATGTAGAATACTACATTGAAGGACAAAAACCCAAGTCTTCCAACCCATTCAACCGACCTCCTCTCACAACAATGGCAGCTGTAGCGGCGCTGCGCCGTTCGCTCCAGACGTGCCAGCGCGTTGCCGTCTCTCAATCCTCCCCCACCGCTCTCCTCTTCCGCCCGAACGTCCTCTCCCAGACCTCGACCCGAATCTCGATATCCCGCAGTCTCTCCACCTCGTCGGCACTACAAGCCCGCAAACGTCGCCGCGATGACGAAGAAGAGGGAGAGGAGGGACCCGAAGTCACGACGCTCGCCGAGTTCATGGCCCAAGAAGCTGCTTCCGTGGCGCCCGAGAAGCAAGCCGAGATAGAAAAGATGCTTGCGCAGGCGGCGATATCCATGGAACAGACCGAGGAGACGGCCGTCGACGCGATGCAGAAACTCGATCGTGTTGTCAAGGGCATCTTTACCGAGGAACGACCTATGAAGGGCCACTTCTGGTTCGATGAGGACGATCCAGAGACGGTGACGAGCAATCTTGAGGGTGATGAGTTCGACGAGGACGATATCACGTCCATGGCCCACGGAAAGCTAGATGAAGTCCGGGAGCACAGGCACTATGCCCGAGTCGCCATTTGGGAGATGCCACTATTAGCCAGTGAGTTTTCTCTTCGCCGAACAGCCCATCCTCCAAACCTGTTGCCCATATTCCCAGCAACAAGCAGTTTGCAAACCACAAAACCAAAGAATTCCCCATAACTGACTGACCTTCACCCTTAGAACTCGCCAAACCCTTCCAACCCCCAACCGCCGAACAAGTCCTCCGCTTCCGCTACACAAGCTACATGGGCGAACACCACCCCGCCGAATCCAAAGTCGTGGTGCAATTCTGCCCCGGCGACCTCGGCCTCACACCGCAACAAGAAGCCAAGCTCCAAAAACTCGCCGGCCCCCGCTACAACCCCGAACGCGACGAGATCCGCATGAGTTGCGAGACGTACGAGCACCAAGCCCAAAACAGGCGGTACCTCGAAGACCTCGTCAAGAAACTCGTCGAAGCCGCAAAGGTAAACCTAAACCAACCACCCTCCCTTTGAAACTCAATTCTAACAATTTGGGAAAAAAAAAAACAGGACCCAACCGACAAATTCGCCGACATCCCCCTAGACACCCGCCATCACAAATTCACGCAAAAGCGCTCATTCCCCAAAGAATGGCGCCTAACCCCCGCCCGCCGCGCCGAGCTAGACAACCACCGAGCCCGCCTCGCCGCCCAAGAAGCCGCCCGCCAAGCCGCAAACTCCATCGTCGACGGCCGCGAAGCCGCCGCCCGCGCCCTCGACGCCCCCGCTACCCCCGAGCCCGAAGCTGCGCCCGCCGCCGCTAGGAAGGCGCCCGTTGCTGAGCTTGTGAGGGCCAAGGGTGCGAAGAAAGGACGGCAGGATCGGGCGGTGAGGTAGAGAGGGTCTTTTTTTGATGCTCTGTTCCGGTGCGGACTCTTTGCCCGATTCTTTGGAGAAGATGGAAATGAAAGAGAACTTGCTGGAGGGGGGGAGAAGAGTTGGCAGCTCCCCGGACTAGATTGGTGGCTGTTGTGGCCGTCGATCGACTTGTACCTGTATCTACATATTTGTTTCAACCATTGTTCTATACATACATACATCAACTCCTGGCCTTGTATTTTCTATTTTTTTTAAAACCTCGGGTTACTTCCATGTGTATTTACCGAACGAGGTTTTGATAGCATTTCTCATGTGTATACTATGGCCAAACAAAAAAGACTAGATTAACCAGTTGATATGTGTCCAATTAATATGGCTGTAAGTAGACCACTTTCATCCCACCGGTAGCCAAATAATAGCACGGCGGTCTATTCAGTTTTCAATAACAAAGTCGCTCAGCCCAATTTGCTTCAAATACAAGAAAATGGAAGGGAAAAAAAATGAAATGATACAGTGTGTTCACGACAACCCGCCTTCGGTAGGCTTCAACAGCCTCTCTTCCTTCTGCCACTCGTAATAGCCAAGTTCATAGACTCCACGGACACGACTCAAAATCACCCGTCCCTACCCTTGTTTCGGCTTCACGGGGACGGAGTCAAAAAAAATGCTTTATGGGTTGTGCATCTACTTGCGCAACTTCATCGTCAACCCATACACCGACAACAACAATAAAGCCCATCGAACAAACGCACCTTTAGCACCACCGGCGCCGAGGAGCACAACAAGGGGCCAGAATCTCCCAACGCGCTTGCCCGAGCGGTCGAAGTTGGGTGTGTATCCCGACACTAGGAGAAGGCGGTCGAGTTCCTTTTTCTGGAAGGGCATGTAGCGAACGCGGAGGAAGGGCTCAGTCCACGACGGGTTGCGAGCGATAGTTCGGCGATGAGAAAATGCGTCAAACGAAGCTCGACCACGGTACGATCCTGTACCAGACTGGCCAACACCTCCAAAGGGTGAGGCGACGGCGCAGGCGTGCGAGAACCCGTCGTTGATGGTAGCTCCGCCCGATGTTACTTCGCGAAGAACTGTTTCCCGCGCGGTGGAGGCGAAATGCCACCCCTCGAGATCAGTAACTGTAAGGTAGGAGTGATATGGGGAGGAAAGGAAAGTACTCACTCTTTTCGTTCTCAGCATCATTTCCAAAGGTATATAAGGCCAACGGCGTTGGGCAAATGGCGTTGGCGGTATCAATGGCCTCTTGTAGAGACTTGTAGGGCAGGATGGAGAAGATGGGGCCGAATGTCTCCTCCCGGATAATAATGTCATCCTGCGAGTCAACCAAGACGACCGTGGGCGCGATGAAGAGGTCGTCTTCGTCCGTCTCGCCGCCCACGACAATCTTGCCACTTGTTTGGTCGAGGAGACCCTTCATGCGCAGGAAATGCTTGCGATCAACCACCCGTCCGAGATCAGGGCTTGCTTGGGCCCCGTTGGGGAAGAATTCGGTATAGACCTTCCGGAGAGCTTCGACGAATTTTTCTACGACGGACTGATCGACCAAGACATAGTTATGCGACAAGCACAGTTGGCCAGTGTTAATGGTCTTGTTCCACATCAGGCGACGAGCCGCGAGACGGATATCGGTATTCTGAGTGACGAAAGCCGGGTTCAAGCCACCTAATTCGAGCGTGACGTGTGTGAGCGTCTCGGCTGCCTTCTTGGCAATGATCTTACCGATGGCAGAGCCACCGGTGAAGAAGATGGTGTCCCATTTCTGATCGAGCAGGGCCGTAGCCTCAGGAACGGCGCCGTTGACAACGCCGTACAAGTCCGTATCCAGGTAATTTTCAACGAGGGCCTTCAAGACCATGGCTGTGGCAGGACTGCTTTCGGAAGGCTTGAGAATAAAGGTGCAGCCGGCGGCGATGGCACCAATGCAAGGGAGGAGAGACAGGCCGAGGGGAAAGTTGTAGGCACCGAGGACGAGAGCGACACCTCTAGGCTCCTTTCGGACGCGGTGACCCATGATGCGGAAGTGTAGAGGAATACCTTGGACGGGCTCGTCTTTGGCAAACTTCTTGAGGTTGTCAATCATGTGGCCGACTTCGCCCAAGACGAAGTCCAATTCGATCAGGGTAGCTTCATACTCGCACAGTCCCAAGTCGCGACGCAGAGCTTCGAGGATCAAGGAACGATTGTCAACTATAGCCCAGTACAGCTTGCGTAGCTGGACGAGGCGGTACTCGATGTCCTTAGTCTTTTGTGAGCGGAAAGCAGTGCGTTTAGCATCGACTAGAGAGGGGATAATAGTAACGTCTGTGGTCACGAAGTCAGGGATGGGTACCAAGCCAGGCTTGGACTGCGTGCTAGAGGGCGCCATTTTGAAGAAGGGTATGATGGGATGAGGGGACTGAAGGTGGCGGTTTCGGGTACGACTTCACTCCAGATCGGCCGCTACGAAATACTGAAATACGTAGCTAACGGCAGCTCGAAAAAGTGGGTGGAAGGGCGAGAGTCCAGGCACCAAAAACGATGCACAGTTGATCCAAAATGGCAGGGAAATAGGATGATGGTGAAAAGAGGAGAGAGGACAGGTTGATGATCAATGCTCGATGAATAACTACGGAGTAGGACTGGTGAAGCTGGTGAAGTTTGATGTAGGGTGGGAATCGCTTGATATAAACTACTTGCACTACTTGCAATACGGAGTACTCCGTACTAATTTACTTGTATGCGATGTGTATATGGGGCAGGCCCACTCGGCAGAGACTGGCCCACCTCACCTGTCCTGTTCTTCCGGAGTACAAGTAGTTTACTTTCTCGGGGCCAGGCCATTGATCAGGTTCGCGTTGGAGGTTAAGCCGACTGCCTAGTGTGTGTCGAAGCTAACGGGCGGAAAAGGAGGGTTGGGATGATCAACGAGCAAAGACCCGATGATGGAAGAATGCGGGGAAAGCTTTGGATTAAGGTGCTGATTGCAGTCAGCATTGCTCACGTGCATCTTACAGTTTTCTACAAATTAATTTCACGGAGTAGCAAAGCACGTTAATAGACTCAGTTCAGACTCAGTTCAGACTCAGTTCAGACTCAGTTCACTTCAGTAGCAAGACACCGACAAAGGACACACATCCTGTTCAATGTGAACTACTTGTACGGAGTCGAGGTCACATGATAATGGAAGGGACACGGAATTAACAGTCAACAGTAGTACGCCGAGAGCCAGAGCACAGAGCACCAAATACTCCGTACTGTAGCCAGAAGAGATGAAAGAAGTCGCAATTGGTGGGTGGAGATAAAGATGCCTCGGCACAGCAAGGTCCCATGTTCCATGGAACTAGAAGCTCTTGGTATTGACATATGTCACAGGGTAAAAAAAAAAATCGGGCTTGTATCTTGGGGATTGGAACTTTTTAAATTCAATGCTATGGATTAATAAACAAGCTAGGAATAGTCATCATGCCGACGGACATGGATAATCCTCCGGTGGCGCCGCGGGGAATAGAATAAAGCTCTTGTGTTTGTTGTGTTCGAAGTTGATGACCTGGGTTTGCTGGGCTTGCTGGGCTTGCTGAGCTTGCTGTCCATGAAGAGAATGAATAATAATACGGAAGTTGCCATGTTTCTCATATCATCCTTCATTCGGCAACTTCCACAGCCCAAACTCATGTCACTTACGGCGTAGATCTTCGAAATACAACGTCATGGAATCAAGACAATACAAATATCCTGCTCTTGTTTTGTAGAGAGAGAAATAGAAACAACCAATTTCAATCTGTTTTATCCATTAGTTGGTTATCACATTCGTGGCATGGCAGTTGGCTGGCATTGCCAATCCTGCATTGCCAGTCCCAATAGAATAATCCCAATAGATTAAGAAAAAAAAAAAGATTCTGCTTTTGTGTCTACCAGATAGTTAAAAAAGAAAACCAATACCTTATGAGAAGAAATAAATAAATAAAAAGCAATACGCGCCATAACCATATCATCCCGTAGCAAGCACAATAATTCGAGAGTCCTTGGGGACGCTCATTGCCAGTCGGCTCTTCGGCCTCGACTGGTCCATGTCACCATCCACAGGAAGCACCATCTACACAGCGCAGCCTTCTCACCTCTCCCTCTTTTCTTCAATGCCCCCCCTCAGCTTTTGCGAAGGAAGGCCGCCAAAACACTCCCCGCCTCGCCAGCCAAGTAAATCTCCTCCGAAGAAGCTCTCGCCATCTCCACAGCCTCATGGTAGCCCCTTGTAACCGTCTCCTCGTCCACGCGCAGACCGTGTTCGACAAGCACCGAAATGACGCTGCGCACTCTCGCCATCTCTCTCATAGTCGGCACGTCAATCTTGTCGTTTTGACTCGAATACATGTTCTGACTCACAACCTCTTCCATGCGGTTTAGTCCAACCTTCTCCGACGCCGCTGCCGCCGCACCCTCTCCATCAACGTGCTTGCTGATCCAAATGTACCCATTGACGCCGAGTAAAACATCAATGCTCGACGCACCGTTTGCTGCCTCAAGAGTCCAAGCCTGCCTCTTGGACCGAACCACGCCACCACCACCACCAACACCAGTAAGAGCAAGGAACGTGCCATTCCGCAGCTTGCCATACTTCAGACTGCGCGTATGCAGCGAAGCAGCGCCGTCATTGTGCAACTGTTGGACTTCAGCGACCACGAGGTCGCCCTCGGCAAAAAAGGACCGGATCTGCAGCTCGTCCGTTTCCGTACGCTTACGTAGGATACCGCCGGGGAGGTTGATGGCGGAGATTTGGAGGATGGCGAGCTGCGACGAGCCGACGTCGACTCGCCACCGTTTGGCTTGCACTTCGACGATGCGGCCGACTACGAGGTCGCCGATTTCCGGCGTGTACCGCGCTCGGAGGGGACGTACTGAGAGGAGCTTGTTGGTCCGCATCACTACACCTGCGACTGACGACCGGATTTCAGCGCTATCAGGTGCGACATAGGTTCCATGTCCTCTGGACAACAGAAAAGAAAGAAGAGATGCATGTCAGTATGAATATTGATCCGACCGTATTCATGGCAAGATATTTACCTCATCCATTGAGGGTCATCCGTAATGACCTCTCCCGGAGCAACGATATCAGGCTCGTCATCCATGTGCCGCCTTGACTTGCTGTGAATGCCCCCCATGGAAACGTCCCCCTCCAGATCAGCCCCTCCATTACTGTCCGAATCCGAATCCGAGTCGGGGCCTCCCGTGGCTAGCGCATTGCTCCTAGCATTGGATCCGAATATTTGGGGCGTAGGTTTTGGCGTTAGAATTGTGATGGCCATTCTTGAGAAATTATGCTTGAGTTTTTTTTGGTTTCTTTTGATTGTCTTCACTTTTTTCTTGGGTGGATTTTTTGAACTTTGTCGTTGGTTGGTGCAACATCAGTTCTCTGGAGATTGATGTACGGAGTACCTTGCCCATACAAATTATAGCTCAAAGGTACTTTGGCCTTTTTTTTTTAAGTCGAGGTCCACAATTATTTCTGTCGTCTTGAACTCTGACAAGCGGCTGCTGCAGCATCTCAGGTTTGGAGGAAGAATAAGATGACTAGCTTGCATTCAATCGAGATCTTAGATCAAGGCTGGCGATAAACCATAGGAAACAAGCAGATTTCAATTCATAGGGGCAGGGTTTTGTCACCCAGGAGGTTTTTCCCTTCCCGCCTAACGAGGATGTACTAGATAACCATAGATGGTTAGAATAGTGTACAAAGTGATTGATTGATTGATTGATTGATCAAGGCTGGCGTCTGAAATCTCTCCAGTGCATCCCATCTCCAGCACTGGCCTCAGCACATAATTACCTTGCTACTACCTATCATGGTCAGCATCAGCACCAGGCAAAGAGCCAACGATGAGAGGACCGACATAATTCACAATTGAACACTAGATGTCATTACAAGGAATACATACCCAATGGGACAGACCTAACTCGAACCCTGGAAACCACAATAGAAATCAATGAAACCCAGCGTCCGCAAAGCCTCACTTACTTCTCCCGTATCGACGGCTGCGATGCACCATCATTTGCCACTAACGCGTCGTCACAAAACCTCTTCGGGCAATGAATTAGGCATCAATAAACTTTTGACCAAAGACCATCTCGACCTCTGTCCAGTACCCCCGCATGATAGCTCTTATGTTGCAACGAGGCGAAGTCAAGCCACGCAAGCACAACGACACTCAAACATACATAAGCCTGACTCTCCACGAGTTATTTATAACTCGGTTCAAAATGATGGACTAGACCATATCCATTATCACGATGCGAGGCCTGTTATTTGCGTAGAATTCCCTCGTTTACTCTCGTGTACGGAGTAATCCACAGACAGTCAAATCCAAGAAGGCTGAGCCGCTTCCCTTGGCGGAGAAGAGAACCTACATTTAGTTTACTACTCGACTAAGCACATCAGGCGGAAAGGGGGAGGGGACCTGATTTGTGGCTGTGAAAAAGATTACCATACTTGTACTGTAGTAGCCAAAACCCCCTATCCTATCTCAAGTGGAACCCTTCCCCTCCCCCGCTATCAACCCCCCATATCAAGCAGCAGCTTCCCATCATCCCCTCCAAGAAGAAAAAAACCTCCATGAATCGCATTCCACGCCCATAACCCCCCTCCAAACACCCAGACAAAAAAAAAGGAAAAAAAAAACGACATCCCCCCTCAATCCTCAAAAATGGCCTCAAAAGACCAAATAACCTGCCACGTCCTCGACACAACAACCGGAACCCCAGCCCGTGCCCTCCGCATCCGCCTAGAAGGCCACAGCCCAACAGCCCAAGGCCCCCTCCGCACATTCGAATCCCAAACCGACGACGACGGCCGCGTAAACGTCTGGCTCCCCTACTCCTCCGCCACCGCTTCGGGCGAAGTTCCCCTCTACACCCTCGCCGACGTCCTCGCCGAGATCCCCGGCCCCTCGTCGCGCTGGACCCTCCGCTTTGATACCGGCTCGTACTTTGGCGAGGGGAACACTTTTTTCCCAGAGGTTACCGTTGTTTTCGAGGTCAAGGAGGGGCAAAAGTATCATGTTCCTTTGCTGCTCGCGCCGTATAGCTACACCACCTACCGGGGCAGCTAGATGCGGAGTCTGGGTTTAGGCTTCTATCTCCTCTTTTTCTTTGCTTTTTTTCTCTCTTCTGCCGTGTACGGAGACCAGGGAGACATATGAACTTGCTATTATTATGACGTTCTATCGGAACTAGGAATGGGGGGCGGGAGGGGGGGTCTGGGCATTTTACAGAAACTAGCGAGCGAGTAGTTCGTCGAGCACCTCTACTCATTTGCAATTTACGGAGGCCGATTCGCATTCTATATCTCACATTTCTGTTTCCTTTTCCGTATCTTAAAGCACCTGTTTGATTGGCCTTGTAGCATAGTCTGTCACAGTTTCGCTAAACATCGGTGAACACATAGAGATGTAACTGTCATTTCAAGCCTGAGCTATGCCGCCATCTAGGAACCCAGTGTCTTAATAGGTTTCCGTCATTGCCTACTTGCAACGGGCTTTCTTTGTTTTTGATTCAACCCTGCCTTCTACAAAAGAGAGTATAACCAAAAATCAATCATCACCACGGCCGGTTCTATTAATAGTAAAAAGTCTCGTGGAGTAACAATACAATGGACCAAGCCAATATATATAGAGAGTAAAAGGATTGGCATATGACAGGCCCATCCATCCCTTGCGTCAGTAGCAGGAAACAGAGCGTGAAGCAAAAGCTTTGCTTAGGTCATAAACCAGAAAAGACATTGCTCAGTCATTTCAAGTCCTGTCTTTGCCAAAATGCGGGCAGAAGGTTTCGAATGTGAGAGAACTATTATTCATAGTTGAGAAGAGATAGGAAAAGAGGAGACAGTCTCCATATATCGTCGTCAAGTCGTAGTCAGTGTCATGATGGTGTGTAATAAAAACACAAGGCGTGCTGCTGTTGGCACTCGGGACGCGTCGTTGGTAGTTGCATAAGATCTGTGCATAGCGAGGACCCGACGAAAGCCTCCCAAAAAACCAGTACAAGCAAGGGAATAAAAGAGGAAGCGAGAGTATTGAGGGTGTCTCTAGCCTCGAGCGAGCGCGTGGACGGAGAGGATCCAATGAGATGAAAAGACTACACCCCCCAAGTAAAGAAGCCAGGTTCGGAGGGAACCACGTGTTTGGACATGTCGAATATTGTCTTTTTGGCCGTCCTAGGGAAAGAACTCGGGCGCGAGCTGCTGGGTCGTTTTCGGTCCCGAGAAGCAGGACTCGACAATCCGGGATATTGTAAATGGTGGTACAAAGCCCGAGGTACAGACCGCGGTGGCTCCTTTCGATGGCGGTAAGGCGAGTGCAGCACCCACCGATCGGCTTCTTGCCGGGTGCAGGTTGGGATTTGGGACTCGAGGGAGTTGCAGCGTGGAAGGGATGTCGAGCGCCCCGGGGAAGCTCGCCGGATGCCCCTACTCTATCTGTGCAAATGTAACCTCCTCAAGAAGCCCTTTCGCTTAACCGAGGCTGAGTCGGACGAGTGTCGGATCGATTGGTACAGGTTATCATCGTGAGACGGACGGCCGTCCGTTGTGCCACTCGTTGAAACGAGGCTTTCCGAGCCGTCTCGCGAAGTGAGGGGTCTCGAATTTGGGGCAGGATTCGTTCCTGTGCTTGATGTGGAGGCGGTCAAGATGGCGCGGTCGCTGTCAAGGAGGGCCGAGTTACTATACATGGCCTCCATTTCGGGAGTTATCCTGCCGCGGATAACACGTCGCTTCTTTGCCAAAAGGGTGCGTTTCGTGCGAGTAATCATCTTTTCCGTGTCCACATCGTCACTGGAGAGGGAGGCATTGGGAGAAAGGTCCGCATCGGGGTGCGGTAAAGTTGTATTCCGGTCTGCAACATGAAATTTTAGATTCGGGCGTTTGACAGCAATGAAGTTGTCTTAGTGTTGAGACGGCTGTTGGAGACATACCTCCACAAAATGGCTCTGGAAAGCCGGTATCTCGTCTGGGGAAACGGCTTCCTGTAGATGACGTAGGAGAAGAAGCCATTGGGAGGATGTCACAAACAAAAAGTGTCTGTTTCTATTCGATCTGGCTGGGTTCAGGTGGGAGGGGAGTTCAAAAGCGTGTAGGATGCTCGAGTTGAGCAAGAGAAAGCTGGAGTTTAGGTTGTGGTTTGCGGTGGTGTAAGCTGCTGTAAAAACTGCCTGAGAGTCGCAAAAGTCCGGTCCAGCCCAAGGAAAATCGTTTGGTGGCTAAAAAAAAGTAAAAGTTAATATTAGGATTCAACAACTAGATGGTGTAGTGAGTAGTGCGTGGTACTCGGCGCATGTTACGCTCGCAGCAATAGCTCACACGGCTTCAGTTTTCAACTTCAAAGACAAGGGTAAAATAGAAGACCAAACTTGGGGGAGGAAGTACTTTATTTTTAAAGTCTTGAGAAAAAAAAAGTACAGTCGCGAATGGAATGAATGTTCTCAGGACGAGGAATGTTCATGAATGGTTAAGGGATAGTTTTGCCACCGGCTGACGTACAAGTATCAACAACGACACTGTCCTTTGAACAGCGAAGTCACGATGTTCTCACTGGAGCGCAGGCGGGTCAGGAGGGATATTGGCCGTGGTGAAGAAAAGGCGAGAGAGATATCAAGAGACGAGAGTAAGGATGTAGGAATAGGATGCAAGAAGACAAGACTGTCCACGTATATGAAGAAAGAAAGGGAAAGAAGAAATGACGGGCAAGAGTGGACGGACACCGAGGCAGGAAATAACGTTTTTATCGTTGAGGAAGTCTTGGATGGCCAGCCTGGGCGGTTGCTTAAAGGGGGCAGAGAGGGGAATAGGGAATGGGGGGAGGGGGGTGTGCAGTGCCTACTGAGTATGTCGGTGCCAACTCCAGCGCTGTACTGCAGTGGGGTAGCGGTTACGACAGCCGGCGCCTACTGGGGCAACATTTCGAACAGGCCACCCAGCCTCTGTTTCGATCGCTAAGTAGCCGCATAGCCGTGATTCGCTCTCAGCGCACAAAATGCCTGTTTCCACGACTGGCGATTCCAGAACCGCCCATACTCTGTACAAAAAGAATGTAATTGCAACACACACTTTTTAGTTAGACCTGTCTAAGTGCGACAGCTCCGCGTGGGTCTTGGAACTAAATCTTGGCTCCCGTGCCGATTCCGACCATGCACAACTTTCTTTTTTTCGCTGGCGACGCCGAGTATGATATTTTGGAGGAGATGAGAAGAGGGAAAGGGCGTTGTTGGAAAACGACAGCAAGTGACATTTCCACGGTGAAAGAAGTAAGGATTGGCAATGTGCAATTGAACCTTGCAGGTCCAACCGTGAGCAACGAGACAGAGTCAAGGGGGGGGCGGTCTGTCTGGGAGCCAGGGACCGCTTGGCAGAGCCTCGCCAGTGACGCCCCCCCATCAAAATTGGTGCCGCCCGGTGGGCTCAACAATCCGGAGGTAGCAGTGTCTAGTGCCAGCCCTGCACGCAATATGATGCTCTCGACTAGCTGGGTCGGGTCAGCCTAGCTCAGTGGACCCAACCAGGACAACCGCGCACCTAAAGGCTCCAGCTATGACGCTGGGCGTAATTACTAAAGATGGTGTGGGGGAAGAAGAGCAACCAGCCTCAAATGGGCTTCCATAAATTGGAAGCATAAATCTTGAGCCCCCAATGAAAGAAAAAAATGATACGATAATGCAAAATGAACCAATGCACAAAAATAAGATTAAAAAATGCCTCATTACTTGCCTTCGTCAAAAATGTATGTCACATCAAAAGACGACGTACGCCTCCTCGTTCCAGAGTTCCCAATCGGAGAATGATTGGATGACAGCCCCTGGTTGATAAAACCGAAATAGTACAGGTGGCGCCCAGGTCGTTGAGTCGAACGAAGCACAAGCGCGCGGGTAGGCTGCGAGAAAGGAAGACAAACAGTCGGACAAAGAAGACTGGATTGAGATTTCAGGATCGTATTGTCGTACATGTACGGCCTAGGTCATTCAGCGGTCAAACTCGGTGAGTCAAAGCGAGAAGTCTGTCGTCGTTGCCGTTCGAGCTGGAAATTTTGAAGAGGGGGGCCTCTCGTGGGTCGAGGTTCGTTCGTTTCGAATAGTACGGGATAGATTGAGCGTATGTTGTGTTGCGAGAAAAGATGGAGAAAAAATTGAAAGGTGGCTGCTTTGGAAAAAGACGACGCATTTGCGTATGCTGTGCTCTTTGTACTCGGGACTGCGTTAGATGCGACCTACGGTGTCCCCTAATGGTCATCTGCCTTAAGTGTCTCTCCACTCGAGGATGGCATTTTTTCTACTCCGTACGCCAATGCAGGTATGCTGCGGGCAGGCCAGGCCAACGAGGGGTGATAATTGTTGAGAGTCTGTTTGCAGGGTTGCATCTCAGTGGAGTTGGACTGCGGAGGAATTGCTTTCTGATTCCGCCTCGGTGGTATTTACTATGCTGGTGAGGATCACATCACTGAATCCTGATAAGAATTTACTGTACTTTGGAGCGCCAAGTGCTCTCCACGTCTGCCTATTTACGGAGTACAACCTCGCTCTCCTCAGGCATGCTAAGTTGACGCTCTCCCCACGCTGTCCGCAAAGGATGCGTAAAGCGTCACCAGATCAGCGCAATAAAAATCAGCCGACAGGTTTCAGATTATTCCAGTGACCATGCTCTCCATGCTCTCCATGCCGCATCCAACCTGTGAAAAAAGTATTTGCTGGAGGTGAAGGGCCAATGAGAGCATCGAGATCAATGGTGAGAGGGCAAGCGCCGGAAAGAGGGGGCCGACCAGTGACATGCCTACAGACACTGTGTAATCGTATATGCAGAAACAAGCCCAAAAAAAGATATCCTTCTACGAGCAATAGCTGGTCATGGCCAAGGCTTGGCCCTCCAGTTTCCAGTCTGCATGCATGGTGCATTTCTCGCAGATGCTGACCCTCTCAATGTTCCCTTTTTTTCTAGCCATTGGTGCAGTAGTTGATATCGTGCGGGCCTGCTGGAAATCAATTAGATCCTGACATCCCCTGAGCGGGTGATGGTGGCACCGGAGAGGCCCGATCTTGAGACGAGAGCGACCAGAGGATAGGGCATGCTTCTTTATCGATAGACGTGCAATGCACCCTAGCACAAGGTTTTCGTCCCACGCCGTTTCCCATGATCCGATCATGTCGACTAGCAAGCCTAGCAAGCTTAGGTACTTGGCATAACAGTTTTTTTCCTCTGTTCCGACCATGGCTCGATCGTCGATCTAGACCGTGCCGTATCGGCAAAAAGTGACATTAGTCGACATCACACAAGTTTCATGGCTGAATGGAGATTTCCAGCGACCTTTGTGTTGTTTAGGCCTGGCTTTCTCTCCATTTGCAACATTCAACGCTGTTGGCCGTCGAGCAGTTCGGTTAGGTTCAACACGATCGGAGATTGATCAAAATGATCCTCGTTGGTAAAAAAAAAAACCATGATGGTTGGTCTCAACAAGATTGGTCGAGACCACTTACCAAAGCTTGTGCGACCGCGTCTCCCAGTAGTCAGCCAGAGAATGTTGTGTTGGAGAAAGGGAAGCCACAGCCGAGTGTTGGTGTGCGAGAGCACAGCTGGGCTGGCCACAGTTTGGCTGGCCAGCCACACTACGGAGTAGGCACTAGGCAAGCCCGAAGCATCATGCGCTGAGACAGTGTGGCGGTGTTCCCCGACGTACCCCGATTCCCTCCATCTCCAACCAGCAACTTTCCATCATTAGCCAATATTGAGCCACAACACCATGACGCAAAGCGCCATAGCCAGAACAAACTACTCGGTAAGAATACCTCGACTGCAAAACCAGCCCAAGATTTGTTTTGAAGTCGAGTGGCCTAAGCCGTGTGCCACAAGAGAAAAAAAACAGCATGAATCGGATCCCAGGGCTCTAGCCTCCCTTACGGCGGTGAACAAACAAAGCTAACAAAAGCTCCAAGAGGATCGATTTGTTTTGCTTTCACCCAACAATGTAATTTCGCCCATGATTCGCGCCGTTTTCTGTGTTAATAACGGCTTAGCCTCATGCATCCAAATGAAGCCGCCCCCCAAAAATCAAGAAATCGAACAATCTAAAAAGCCGTTTGCGGGTGATTGCACTATGGCACATCGAGTTTGATTCTGCCATTCCTCTTTCCCACGGCAAATCCTAAAGAGGAGAAAAGGTACTTTTTTGGCCTATCGGTCTATTGGCTGCCTCATTATTCCGGCATCCTAACATTACAGCTTCACCATTGGACAGTAAACAACAATCGTGAAATACTTGTAGACTCGATTCTTTTGATTTTCTCTTTTAGGAGGGAAAAAACTCCGCAAGTGGATGGACTTCCCCAAGTCAAATAGGACAAACAGCAGTTTGGGGCGACCTGAGATGTAAACTAAACTACTAGTTTACTTGTAGTATGCACAATCCCTGTAAAAAAAAATTGTACTCCATAGAGCTTAGTACTAGCAGAGATGCCAGGTCACATCCATCGCCAGCTGTGCACAGCACAATCCTCATTTATGTTCTCCATACGGAGTACATACTTGTATGTAGTTTATTTGCACATAAGATGTTAGGGGGTTGTGTTGCCTCCCCTGTGCCGTGACCAGCACCTGGGTAGGTTTACCAAGTTCCCAACTCCCAATAACAAAAACACCGCATTCCCATCATCACATACAAAGTACTTGTACCGAATCTAGATCCCAACCAGTTAAGCTTCTTTCCAAGATCCGCTCCGCCTAAAAAGAAACGAAAGGCCCAAAAGAAGACGAAAAGCCCACCCGCCGTCATTTCCAAGCAAGAAAGCAAGGGCTCAAGCGCGTTTCTACGGTCAAAGGGCCCAAGTGTCCTTGTCTCAGATGGTCACTTGGTCTTACGGAGTACACTGGAGGTGCCGTTCCAGACAAGATACAAGATACCAATTGGTTTTCTCTTGCATTTTCTTTTGACTGGACTTCTGTTTGGGGGGGAAACCTTTGCTTGGGCACGAGAACAGATCGCAATTCAATGTGTGAGGCTAGTTCGTCCAGGATCTTCGATATGGTGGGTGGTGGATATCAATAGTTTACTGTGGTTTTTTTAACTTCGATGAGAATATCCACTTCGTCCCGCTCCGCTATTGCATCCTTGAAGGGTATCGACACTAATACTCCGTACCTGGTAGGTAGTATTAGTAGGTTGAGCACAAGTTTGATAATGTGGACACTTTTTGCCATCGAAATAAATGTTATTATTGTAATTATGATGGGCTGAAAGAATATGAAGCCTAAAGACTTGCGTGGTATCATGGCAAAACGGGACAAACCGCGTAGATTGTGTAATGGGATTAAAGTGGTGAAAGAAAAGCGAAAAAAAAATAAAACATAAAACCGTTTTCCAACCGATGTCGTCGAATCATGCGTTTAGCCATTACGAATTATAGATCGTCGAGTTCAGAGAGCCACTCGACGAGGCATCTCTAATTCGACAGAACTCGTCAAGTTGCAGATAGCACAGTGACAGCTTTTTTAAGCGCGCTTGTTCCAGAACTGCCACTTGGGCTTAGGCTTCTCCGAGGTGACGGTGGGCGACATGGTCGCGGGCTCCATCTTGCGAGCCTCACGACGGCGCTTGGAGCGCGAGGCGCAGCACGTGAAAAAGACGATGATGGTGCCGAGGAGGGAGCAGATGGCAGAGACGAGGACGGTCCACATGCCGACGCTGAAGTAGGCACGGCTTCCGCGATCCTGGTCGTTGACCTCAGATCGGACGATGCCGAAGAGGACAAAATCGCAGAGGAGCACGACCAAGGTGAGGACGAAGGCGAGGCCCGCAAAGACGGTGGCCAGGAGAGCGCCAATCATGCCCGAAAAGGCCGAGAGGAAGAAGGCGATGAAGCTAAGACCAGTGGCGACCGGGTGCAAAACCATGACGCGGGTTAAGGCCTTGGTGGTGACCTCCGAGTAGCTGGCAAAGTCGGTGCCGTCAATGTGGTTCATCTCCAACGCTGGGTTGTAGCCGACAGTGACGTTGGAGCACTTGTCGCCGCCACTGCAGAAAGAGTGTTAGTTATTTACGAAGGCTTCATCCAGGGGAGAGAAAAGGTCGACATACTCCTTGTAGTCCTCAATGCACCATCCAAAGGTACCAAATGCCACTTCCTTGCCTTGGCCATGCTCACCGAGGTCGACCGTGAGGATGCCGATGTTGTTGATGACGGGAGCCGAGATGGTCGTCACGAGGAGGAAGATGGATGCTGCAAGGAGCATAAAGGTGCCGATGTGGCTAAGGAATCCGCAACCCATTGTGAATTGTCTTGGGAGGAGCTTGATCTCTTCTGTGTAGGAACGATTCTGTATTTCCTCCTATAAAGGATGTGCGTGTGTATACTGTATACTCCGTACTTGGCTTGGAATGAATGCACCACGAGGAAAAAGTCAAGATGGGAGTGGAACGGAGGAAAGAGTGTGACTGGGCGAGGAGGGGAGGGGTCGAGCAGAATATAAACAAAAATTACAAAGAGATGGAAGGGGATTGGAAGGGGAGAAAGGGGGGGGGGGCGTGTCTCGAAGAGGTGACGGGACTCTGAGAGAGGGTGAAAGGAAAAAAAAAGTCTGTCCCAGCTGCGAATGGGTGTTAGTGCATCTTGGATGGTCTCTGGTCTCTCGTTCCTGTGTACCTCGAGAGCTAAGCAAAGCTGCTGGATGGCTTATTTGCTAGTGTGTGACGGAGGCCCCCTTCTAATACTTGTAAGTTCCCCCAAAGTCATTTGGCGGTTCTGAGAGAGAGAGAGAGAGAGAGAGAGAGAGAGAGAGAGGCAGCCACAAGAGGCGTGCTGGCAACCAAACTTTGACTCTCACCCTCCCTATCTTTCTTTGCGTTTCCAGCTCACCTTGCCCAGTGGGCCACGGTTCAGGTGCCAATTATGTCCATGGCAAAGAGAGTCTGGCTCTCGCCTTCTTTTCTCCTTGGGCCCTGTTGTGGCGTTCGGTAGAACTTGGACGATCGGAAGGCCCCCCTGGTCTCGCTAATATTGGACAGACCTATCAACGGCAGCCACCCAAGCAGGCCTTGTCCTCCACCAGAGCACCTGGCATGCTCCGATAGCAGCAAAAACCCCGGGGCCAGGGTCAGACCGCCGTCATTTGTTTGGAGATGTTTGGCTGTGATGTCGGTATGTGGGGCCCAACCCTGTCGCATCTGAGCCTGTCGCAGTGTACGTACTTGTACGGAGTACTCCGTAGCACACCACAAAGTTTTTATTTTTTCCCTCTTTTTCTTTTCTTTTTCTTCCTCTTTGTCTGTACGGAGTAGCAATTTTGCTTGTTTGCTTGCTTTGCACTCCGGAAGAGTAATAGTCCCAACTCATAGCGCGACGCTCGCCAGTGGAGACGGGCCCCAATTCTGGTGCAGACTACGGAGTAGTGCGGTCCCTTTCAGCTCACCAGGTTTCGGTCCATCCGCTCGACGGTGGTGCATGGTCCATGGTGCATGGTCCATGAGGACAAACAGAGCCAAGCCAGCTTCCAAATTGTGGCGCTGGGCATCGTCGTCCCAATTCATCAATGATTTGCTGCCGAGCCCACGCAAAAGGAGGAATGTCAAGACGAGAAAAATCATGTGGTGCCGTGTGGCAACAACCCCAGCCACTGGACTGCACATTTGCTTGTATTGTAATGGAGCACGGAGTACCGAGTAGACATAACTCTCTTTTCTTTTCACTTGCTTTCTTTTTCTGCTCCCTCCGACATGTGCAAATGCACAGTAGATCATCTTCCCGTGCATAGTCCTCCTTTTATTTTGCTGAAACATTGGACTGCCCCATGTTCCCAAGAGTGACGGTATGCAGTGGTAACTACATCGTAGTCGAGCAAGTGGTAGTTTATTGGAACGAAGCCCCTCCCTCATTTCAAGAAGAGAGTCTTCTTCTTTGGCTTCACCACACCCTGCTTGTGCCGAGTAGTCGAGTCGTTTGATGAACTTGATTTTTAATTTGTTGTAATTATGGCACGCCCACGAGCTCTTGTAATAGTCCACGTACGAGTACGGAGTACATAGGCCACCGTTCTTCGGTTGGGCACCCGTTGGGTTGACTGGGTAGCAAACAATCGTTTTTTTTTATCGTCAGGGGTGGGAATGTGCGCGTAACAAAATTGGAAGCGCTGACGGTGGACTTGGTGTGTTTCTGAGGCTAAAGTGGACAGAGACAGCCCATTTGAAATCCGTGTCTAATAGGATTGAGCGCGTTCGTGTCATGTGTTCGACAGTTTCGACGTTGACGACGACTAAATTGAACATTCATCAACCAATCATGAGGGTACGTTCTCTTGGCCATCCGAGGGGGACTGAGCATCCTCCTGGCGCAGATGCAATAATCCTTTAGTGGCTGCTGGTAGGCTATTTCTGCGGTCGCGTCGCTTGGTACGCCAGGCATAGGACGCCGCGTCTAGTCGTGGAGCTCGTGTCTCATCCAAATCGATGCTCCAATCGATGAGACCGTCTTTTGCGACACCATTTGGAACCGATGATCTTAGCGTTTCCTTCATGACCGTGTTGGGGAGCTGTTTTGGCCAGGGTCCGTAGAGAGGTGACCTTTTGATGGCCTCCCAGTGGCTGTATTCTGGGCTGGGGAATATGTGGAGAGTAAATTCTTTTCTCGGTTGGTCGTGGGTGGTGTCGGATAGCGCAGCATCTTGCTCAGTACTCGGGGTCGTGTCGGAACTCGTGTCGGCCGCGGTCGAGAGGGGCACTTCGGTGACGACGGGCCCAGGTAAGGAGTTGGAGAGGAGAGAATGAAGGGGACTTTCGGGTTTGGGTTCGATGAGTTGGTATTTCAAGGGACTCTTGACAATCAACTTGTTGGCCGTATCGTCTCTGGCCGCAACGGAGATGAAGGAGGATGGGCTTTTCTATTTCGCGGAAAGCTCCCAGTTAGTTGAGGTGTCCTGCATAAAGAAGAAGAAGAAGAATAAGAAGTAAACAAAGCAAGGGCAACTCACCGGTAGCTTTTTAAACATCTCGATTCTACCGTGTTGTTGAAGTGCCTGGAGGACGCCTCGGCGCTCGGCGAATGTAATGGGCGTCGGAACAGCTTTAACAAAAAGTGTCCGCGATCCAACCTTGATCTGAATGCCGCGCGAGGCGGCCTGCGCCGTAGCCATAAGGTGATTCGAGGGGTCGTCCGCAGGGGGACGTCTGGAAGTTGTAGTGAAGGAGGGAGGGAATTTACATAAGGTTCGGATACAACGGAAGCTTGAAGCTGGGCGGGAGAGCTTTAGGGTTTCGGAGGAGCGTTGTCCAATCAGCTAACGGCCCGTCCAATTGACGGTTTCGGATAGATAAACTGATGCTAGGGATGTGATTTTAGTTCATTTACTGCTCCCTCACCACTCAATTCATGTAGTTTCGTTCAAAGACCTCAAGCAATTTCAAGGCTGAGAGTTGAAATTCGCCTTGGGGAATTAATTTAGTGTGGGTCTCTCCCACACGACTACTGAGTAAACTACACGTACGAAGTACAACACAGTGCAGTTAGCAGGTTTAGCTGGCCTAAGCTCTAAAGATACAGTGCGATTTGCGACCTATCACTCCCCCAGACCCCAGGTCCATTTGACGATGAGGCGAGATGCCAACTTTTGTACCGTGTTCCGGTCCGGTCAGTTTCATGTATCAATATTCTCGAGCGAGAGAGAGCTCAAATGTATGCACGTGCAGAAATAGAAATCAAACTTGGCCTCTTTTCCACCCTTAATCCAAAAGACGTGCAATATTCACCCCGTCGTAGAGCGGGAGCAAGTACGCCTCGAGCCGAGGGTCCTCAGAAACGAGCTTGTTGTACTTATCGAGATCCTCGACGTCGCTAGTATTCCAGTACTCGGCACGCTCCGTCTTTTCCTTCTCAACCCACGGGTTGTCACTGCTCGAATCCGCCACAATGGCCCGTCGCAAGACATTGTCAGCGATGATGAGGGCGCCGGGTCGGAGGAGGCGGTTGGAAGCACCTGGCTTGCTGCCGTCTAGGAGATCTTTGAGGTACTTTGGGTATCCCGACTTTTGTGCGTCGATGAACACTAGGTCATAGGGCACTTCCGGTTTGAGTTGGGGAAGGCTTGTTTTCAAGGGAGAGTGTTAGTGAGACCTTTTTTACTGTTTTCTTTCAAAACTAGCCAACCGGGGTCGAAGCAGCAGGTAATAGGCAGGAAGTAAGCCACTCACATTTCAAGAGCGTTCCCGACCTTGACTTCGATGTTCGTGACCCCCTTAGAGCGAAAAGCCTCTTCGGCCTGGCTCGCATACTCCTGGTTGAACTCGAGACCAGTCACATGTCCGTCTTTTCCGACGGCATGCGACCACACGAGAGAGGAGTAACCGACGAAAACGCCAATCTCAAGAACTAGGCAAGCCAGTTAGTCATTACTTGTATCCCGGTATAGCCGCCCGTTTCCATGGGGGTTTTTTTTTTTTTCTGTTTAGAAACGACAAACCTTTCTTGGCGCCAATGGAACGAGCCAGGAACACATGTAGCTGACCCTGGAAGTCTGAAATCATGTAGTTGGACTTTGGATGGCCGCTGCTGATGAGTTCGTGATACTCTGTGATGTAGTCAGGAAGTGGGGTAGAGTGCTGTTCACTGTAGGTGGTTACCCGCTCGGCCACCTTGTCGTTGGGATAGAGCACCGAAACTCCTGTCTTCATGATGGAAAGGTGGTGATGACCAAATATTCAACAGGTTTTTTGTATTGGGATAGAAATTGAGACTCTTTAAAATGAGGCTTCGGTTATTTTGTTGAACGTCAGATGTTGGTGTAAGGAGGAAAGAGGGAGGGGAAGAGCTGATAGTTGGAGGGGAAGAGCTAACAGTTGGAGGCGAAACCGGAGATCGTGCCTTCCCAAAGATAAACGTCGGCCAATGTCTTCTTCAACTCCAAATGCGATTGGGTTCTAGCATCTCCCTTTAACTTATTTAAAACGAACAAAAGACACTTTGATATTTGGCAGACCGCTGTTTTAAACACCTAGTACAAATGAGTACAGATCACCCCTTGGTGACGCCATCCTTCCGTCCAACCAGCCATGCCCCCAACCGATCGATGGCATGTTATACGGCGAAAAGTGTCACAAATCTTGCATGCTTGCTTCAACATTATTCCCGCCCTCATTATTTTCCCTCCACACTCCTCGCAGAGAAGGCTTGGCATGGCGTCTCCGCAAAAGGCCTTCTGTCTACCAACACAAAATGATTTCAAAAGTCATGACTGCGGGACTCTGCTCCAGATAGGACCGAAAACCAATCAGTGAACAGTTCAATGCTTGTTCAATACTGAGGACAGAAAACGTACATTCAAAACAAGAACAGCGATGTCAACATCACAGTCATAGCTGTAATAGGCAGTGCGGCCTTTGCCCAACCATAAGAAGAAAGGCCACCGGCCTCATAGTCGCTATAAAGTAGCCAGAATGGGCCAGCCTGCGCTTCCCCGCTCGATTCATCCTTCTCTGTGACGGACTCATCCATCTTTGGTGCAGCTGTAGCATGTCTTCGGAGGGCTTCCCTCGCTCTACCTTGCCAATTACCCTTGAGGACCAGGTCCTCTTCTTTGAAAGGAGCTCCGTGTGGTTCCGGTTCTTTTAGCGGCGCCGGGGCAGACTCGGCTTGTCCGTTTTCTGCGGTATTATGTGCACTGTCGTCTTCCCCTACTACGTCAGCTTTATCTCCACCAGCCCCGGTTTCGGCAGCCTTGGTCTCTGAAGTTGTAGCCTCTGAGGTGGTCGAACTCTCTGAAGTGGTCGAACTCTCTGAAGTGGTCGAACTCTCTGAAGTGGTCGAGGACTCGGAGGTGGTTGATGATTCGGACGTAGTGGAAGATTCGGATGTTGTTGAAGACTCGGAGGTGGTTGACGATTTAGACGTAGTCGAGGACGCAGAAGTGGTAGAGGATTCAGAAGTTGTTGATGACTCGGACGTCGTTGAAGACTCGGAGGTGGTT
>JADHKT010000088.1:38176-125767 GCA_019925285.1 Graphium sp. VPRI43844
AGTCGAGGACGCAGAAGTGGTAGAGGATTCAGAAGTTGTTGATGACTCGGACGTCGTTGAAGACTCGGAGGTGGTTGACGATTTAGACGTAGTCGAGGACGCAGAAGTGGTTGATGATTCAGAAGTTGTTGATGACTCGGACGTCGTTGAAGACTCGGACGTCGTTGAAGACTCGGAGGTGGTTGACGATTTAGACGTAGTCGAGGACTCAGAAGTGGTTGACGATTCAGAAGTAGTTGAAGACTCAGAGGTGCTGCTAGATGATTCCGACATAGTAGAAGAAGGCTCAATTATCGAGGTAATCGTACTCGTATCACTTGCCGACGTACTGCTTGATGAAGAAGTACTAGAGCTAGTTGATGAGGTCGAACTTTCGCTTGTTGAAGACGATATGCTTGACGAAGAAGTGGAGCTTGTCGTCGAGCTAGAGCTTTCAGCAGTTGATGCGGGTGTGCTTGACGAACTAGTACTGGAGCTGGTCGTTGAGGTTGAGCTTTCAGTTGTAGAAGTGCTCGATGTAGATGAGCTCGACGAAGTTGACGAAGTTGACGAAGTGCTTGTCTCCGTAGTACTAGTGCTAGAGGTGCTCGAAGTGCTGGAGGTACTCGAAGTGCTTGTCTCCTTAGTACTAGTGCTAGAGGTGCTCGAAGTGCTGGAGGTACTCGAAGTGCTGGAGGTACTCGAAGTGCTGGAGCTAGAGCTAGTACTGGTCGAGCTCGTCGTCTCGGAACTAGATGTAGTACTCGTCGACGTAGAGCTAGCACTGCTCGAACACGGAGTCGTCGTCGTCGTCGTAGTCGTATTGCAATCCGTGCTAGTCTCCGAAGTCGTAGTGCACTCAGACGAAGTAGTAGTTGGCTGGCAAGCGGTAGCCTTATCGCATTTGTCTTTTGTTGTCGTCGGGACGCAGAACACAGTCTTTGTGTAACACGGCCCGGCACAATCGCCAGCCTTGGTCTTGGTCATTTGGATGTTCACGGCTGCTGGGACGTCGCATGCTCCGACTCGCACTGTTGGGACGCAGGCTGTGTGCCACACGCCATCTGTGCAAGGTGGTCGTGTTGGCGTTGCCTCGTCGTCATCATCATCATTGTCGTCGTCGTCGTCGTCGTCGTCTCCATCATCATCATCGTCGTCGTCCTCGTCGCCGTACCTATTATTGCATCTACCATTCTTTTTGCACCCATAAGCCCCATTCAAAGCGAATATGCCGTCCAATTCGTCGACCTCATCTCCTAGATCTCTTAAACTGGCCCCAATCTTAAAATTGAAGAGGCCGGCCTTGCGGTTGTTCTCCCTTGTCTCATCCTTTGCCACTTCGCCTCGAGCACGGCCTACGCCTTGACCAAACACCGCCGCTGACGATGTGCAGAGCCACAAGGTAAAAGCAGAGATCTTCATGATTGGGGCCCTCGTTCAGGAAAATTAAAGAAAAACAGAAACAAAAAAAAGACTTGTCTGTTCTTCAACTTTTCTTGGTGTTCTATTAGGACCCAAGACGAACGACACGCCGGCCTTATGTAGGCCAGTGAACGGGCCGCTGCTTTTAAGAAAAACCTCGTCCACCAACACAATCTCTGAAGCGGAAGTAACCGCAATCCAAGTCCTGTGCAAGGTAAGTTAGCATCATGCACAGGCAGGAAAGGATGCCCTGCGAGGCGGACTAGTATATGGCCCGAACGAGGCGTCGGCTAGTGAGTGGCCAAGGGTAAAGACGGCGGTGAGAAAGTTTTCAGAAAACACTACTTGATATTGCTCATTGTATTTGCAGTCCTTCTTGTCTAATCACCCCATCCTAACCATAGTCCCATGCCAGACAACGCTTTTATACTCTTTTTTTTTAAATTTCCCGCTCTGAAAATACCTGCCCGCTAGTGAAAAAACAAAGAGACCAACAAAAATGAAGAGGAGAGAAATACAACGATAGCAGCATAGTAAGAGGAAGAGCCTTGGGAAGAAATGAAAATTGATTAAGGAAAGTATAGGCAGGCCACCAGAGAAGTCGAGAGAACACGTGAGAAGGATGCGAAAAGGCAAACAAAACCAAGCCCAAACCAAAAGGACAATACGAGGCGTGGGAAAAGGAGGAGAGAAGGCTAAGCGAGTGGAAATGCTCGTGAAGCTGTTGGCGGATGTTTTCGCATTACCGAAACGAGCCTAAATAGCTGCAGAATCTGCATCTCAAACTTTGCACACTCCCGTGATAGCAAATATCTTGTGGACATAGAGGGAGGTTTCCTCTGCACGGCAATACCACGGAGGTATTAGTCTTCTGGGACGCCCGAGAACACCCCCACGCGCATACGGTGGCTCTATAAGTTGGAAATGTACAAGTTAGCTTCCCATCACTCTGGCGTCTCGTAGGGACGAAAATGCACTCTACATACCATTGGAAGCTTAGGGATAATCACAAAGAGGAGGGCGATGAAGTTGATGACAAAGTAGGCCAAGTCATAATGCGTATAATGCGTACTTAGCAAAAAGAGCACGACGGGGACTGTCGCCAAGAACTTCTTGGCCGGTGTGTACTGGTCTCCGTTATCGATTTGCTCCCACATGTTAAGGTTGTCAAAGGCGCCCGAGTTGAAGTCGAATGGAATACCCCGGACGTAGTGAAACATGATGTAAGAGCCACAGATGTACGTTATGTTGGTCAGGGTCCATGACATCTCCTGCGTCATGCCGGGTATGACATCGTAAACGATCTTCAAGCACACAATCAAAACGATATGGATTGTCCAAGCACCTGCGCAGAAAATAAAGCCACGAATTAGCCAATCTGTTCTCCCGTTCGCCATATGTTCGGGAGTAGGCCCGAACGGGCCACAAAACTAGCCACCGGGGGGGTGGACGGCCCTCTCCACGCGCATGCCACATGCCGTTTTTGAGGGCGTCGAAGGGGCGTGGGTTACTTCCTCACCTTTGGCGTTGACCCAGTTGGCGTTGAGATTAGGAAGGGCAGCCTGGTCGCTGATTTGTTCCTGGGTTTCTGGCGGTTCGTGGTAGACTTGGAGGATACTGCTAGATCTCCTCCTCCGAGCTGGGTTCGAATCCGGCATGTTGTCGTACGCCCCTCCTCTGGATGGAGGGTTCGTGCCTACGTCGTAGGCGACGGTGCGAGGGAGTAAGAGTGGGGAAGACAGTTTGACGGTGTTGAGGGAAACCGAGGTGAGAGCGAAGGCAAGGCTTTGGCGGAGGGATTTGCCGAAAGAGGGGGTTGGTTTGGTGTTTTGTGTATGGCAGCTCGATGGCGTATCCAAATGTGCTGTGCAACGTTGTGACGGCGAAGGCGAAACCCGAAGAAGAAGAAAAATTGATATGTGGGAAATTTTCGGCCGAGGGTCTCGTCTTTGGCTCGTTCCGGGGAAAGTCGATGGACCGCGTAGAGTGTACTTGGAATGTCTTCTGTTCCGTCACGTTGGGATGGCCACTAGATCTCCTTTTGTTTCGAGGAAGGAGGCTCGAATTCTAGCGAAGATAAGGGATGCTGGGGAAGTAATATCGAGGAATAAAACGAGGGAATGTAGAGTCGAAGGACGCCAGCGACACGACTTGGGGAGAAGGGGCGGGATTGGTTTGACTGAGAATTGGACTGTGAAGGGAGGCGAAATGGTTTAGGGGAGAAGCCAACGAAGCTGTCGCCAAAGAGAGCTGTCCTAAAAGTGCGTGGAATTTACGGAGTACATAATGCCAAGGTGGAAAAGGGTGGATAAGGGTGGATCGAGGTGCAGGGCGAGCGCAGGGTTTGCATGTCCCGGATACAAGCGACGCAAAGAGAACCTTGTACCTTTGACGGGGCTGGGATGGCCTGAAATTATCATCATTTCGGGTAGAAGCTACAAGTACATTGCAATGCTGGCTGGCCCAAGTACGGAGTACTCCATACTCCATACAGAGTACGGAGTACAAGTCACTAATAATTGACACCCCTCATTATTCTACTCCTTTCTGTCCATCCCAGGAGGACGGATCGGCAAACCTCATAGCATATGCATATAAATATATGTATGTCCCCGGCCTTTTCCTACTAAGGAGCTAATATGTAGGGAAATAACACTGTGCATCTGTCCCGGCATGCAAGTACGCAAACATGCATATAATTTAAGACGGCCTCGGTTTGCCTTTCAGCATCGTCACGCATGGTAGGTACAAGGAAAAGCTTATCAAGTTCAGTCCATGTAAGGTTGCCTAAAGATAGGGGTATGTAGGTGCTAGAAACACGAAAACAGCAGCGGGGTAAAATACTAAAATCGGATTACTTGCAGAAGTCTAGGCAGCTGTATTCTTTGGGTACTTGGCTATTTTAGGTCATATGTATTCAGTACCTACTCCGTACATACAAGGATGGATGGACGGGACAACAAGTGCTAGGATTGGCATGTACGGAGTATTAAAACTTGTTGCTGCCTTGACGATAATCCTACTCCGTATTGTGATATTTGTGATATACGGAGTATTAATGGAGTGATTGAGCAGAGTTTTTAGCATGTGGCCTGTAAACTTGCAAATTAATGCCCAGTAATGACCCCATAATACAGAGTAGTTTCAGTGGCAGTGTAAGCTAATCAAAAAGGCCAGCAGAAGCAGGCCCGGCCAGATACCAACCCGCTCCCCCTCTTATCTAGAGCACGGAATTCGATAAAAAAGAAAAGAAAAAACAAACAAACAAACGTCTCCGTACGACTCACAGGCCATTTTCTTTTGAAATCAGCAATGCATAATACCAAGTATTTTCTGCACAATAGGGAGTAGTATTACTCCTGCACCCCATGCAATCGATGCTCCGTAAGATTGCGTGTACAAAGTAAAAAAAAAATACATAATTGCCCATCCCATTATGGAGTAGTTACTCCGTACAGTGGACAGGACTTGGAGCATTATGACTAAGGCTAATTACTCCGTAAAGTTTAGATGTGCGTAACTCTGTACTAATGTACGGAGTACAAGGGATTGATACTCCGTATCCGTTATTCTGTTTTAGTTAGAATCGCCTCCACTAAGCAGAGCCCAAGTTTTTCCTGGACCTCTAAAGGTGAGCATCGAGGGGTACTAGAATTTCAAGGGTTGTCGAATTGGGTCGAAATTGAGAAATGCTGTCGGCAAGTCACATGAGCACGTGTGTACGTATCTATTCGTAATCGCGTGCCAGGACTCCCGTCTCTACATCTCTAGACCAATACTCTGTATACCAGTACAAAAAATTCTTTTCAATGCACGAGGAAGGTCTAGAGGAAGGCGAAGTGCGCAGTAGCGATGGCGATGCCGCTCCTTCTGACCTTCCCGATCCCAACTTGGCCCAGTCCTCGTCCACCTCTTCCCCTGGCAATGTAGTCCCGGCGATGGTAGCCGAGGACAAACCGGAACCACAACCACGTCGAGTCGGCTGGAACCTGGGCGTGAAGAACACCATACGTACATCGTTGACAAAGCCCATGGCGAAGACACGGGGTGCTAAGCGTACCGCGCCTGACGATACCAACAATGGCAAAGGTGATGGCGGTGCCGCCGGGGATTCGAGCGAACGCCATAAGCTAAGCACTTTCCAAATACCTGGAACCACCACCTCTCTGACGCTGCCCCATACGGACTACATGCGCCCGATGGAATTGGCATGGTCCAAGATAATCGCTTCATGGGCCAAAGTGTTTTTGATCGCAAACGTCGAATTCGCGGACTTGGTTGACAAGGATGTTCTCGTCAAGGCCTTCGGCTACTACGTCGACCGCGTTTCTGGACTTTCGAATAAAAGTCGAAGGGCTGCAAAGACGGCATACCACCGCCTGGAAATCACTGGCAAGATTTATCACATCCTCAGGAACGCACGTGCAAAGGCAGTGGAAACGAAAGACGAGGCAAATAGCAATGACAGGGAAAGGCCGGCTAAGCGCCCTCGTCAAGTCGCCCTCGAAAATGAACAACCACAGGCGCAAGCGCAACAAGTTTCAAAAGCGCAGCCCCCGCCTGCTGGCTCGGACGCCACGAGTCCGGCGCAAGTGGCGAGAAATGCGCCGCCGTCGGCCTCTGACTGGGCAGCCCTTTTGGAAGAGAACACGGATGGTTCAAAGACAAACGACAGCCCTGCTGCGGCACATCCAAACCCGGCCTCGCCGTCCACCCTAATCAACAAACCAGCTTCATCGCCTATTCCAACTGACAAGCCCGACCCAAAGGCTTTGCCGGTAAGTAGCGGTGCATCCCACCCGAGCGCAGCACCATCCGGAATCGACCCTCCTCCAAGCAAAAACAAGGCACGGATCCTACATCTACTCAGCCCGGGTTTGATGGAACAAGAACGGCAAACCTACTTTCCGAGAGATCGCTCTAATGAAGTCTGCTTTCTTTGCTGCGGGCGAGGTCACGAACCAGCAGCTTGCCCAACTTTGCAGTGCCAGTTTTGCGGAGACGAAAACCATTTGACCCTGCAATGTCCAACCCGTCGACGCTGCAAAAACTGCCAACTGCTCGGCCACCCCCGAACACAATGCGCCTTGGGAGCGCAACCGCTTGCTAGTCAAGCGTCGTTGCCATGTGCATATTGTGGAAGCCAAGATCACGACGAGAGAGGCTGCGACGAAGTTTGGCGCACTTTTGTCCCCGACTGGCGCAAGGTTCGAGTGCCGCCCCCCGATAGTATTTCCTGTGCCAATTGCGGAGGACGAGGCCACTATCACGCCGATTGCTCTTTTTCCCACCCCAAGTGTACCCTGCCGGGGCCGTCAGAAATGAGGCGGCCCAAGAGCAAGAGCTGGTCTCTCGAGAATCAAAAGTTGTTTCTGGAACGGGTGCCCTCGCCTCCTCCGCCTCCTCCCGTACCAGCAGCGGCCCTGGCCGAATTTGGAAGCCAGATTTCGATGATTTCTTCAGCCACAACAGCCCTACTTGCCGCCGGTCCATCTCTGACGCCTCCAATTCAAGCACCTACAACTCTGGCACCACCACCGCCGCCTGCACCAACGAGTACCGCATCCTTATCCAGCACCCGATTCTCACCTTTCGCTCCAGATTTCAAGCCATCGTCCACGACGCCTCCCGCCCCGCCCGTCCCAGCATACCTCCAGCCGCCCAAGCTGCCCCCAACCCATGTTCGCGCATCGGAGAAGAACAGTGTTTACGTCATCGACAGCGATGACTCGGACGGTTCACCGGAGGATTTTTTGGGCAGGCCTAGGGTTCTCGCGGCCAAGAAGCCAGTTGGCAAAATGCGCGTGGATACAAATCTCCAGGTTCCCGGATTGGCCTTACCTGCCAAGCCACCTGCCGCCCCTTCTACACAGAGCGGTCGTTCGCCTGCTTCGACTACTTCGCCATCCGCTGCTCCTGAATCGACATCTACTCTAGAAACATCCCCTGCATCAGCCTCCATTCCACTGGCGGTTCCTGAACCCCCAGATCCGCCATCGCCGCGTCCCTCGGTACCTCCACCTAGCCCTCCCCCGCCGGCGCAGCCCGAACCTGTAGAGGTAGCAGCACAACCTGAGTCCATCGCGGAAACAACACAGTCCGAGCCTGTTTAGGAAACAGTACAGCCCGAGCCCGTCGAGGCAACAGCACAGCCTGAACCTGTCGAGGCAGTACAGTCTGAATCTATCGAGGAAACAACACAGCCCAAGCCCGTCGAGACAACGGCGCAACTCGAGCCTGTCGAAGAAATAGTACAGCCCGAACCTGTGGAGCCAACAACACAGCTTGAACTTGTCGAGGCAGCAGTCCAGTCCAAGTCCATCGAGGAAACAGCACACTCCGAGCCCGTCGATGTAATAGCACAACCTGGACCAGTCGACGCAACAGCGCAGCCTCAATTTGTCGGGGCAACAGTGCAGTCCGAGCCTGTCAGCACAACAGCACAACCCGAACCCATCGAGGCAACGATAGGTGCCGTGAACCCCCCTAGCTCGTATGCCTCTATGGTGGCCACCGGGAGGGGACAAGCACCTGCCCAGCCCTTACCAAAAGCCACAGCGCTGCCCACCGTTGCAGATATAGGGGACTTTCCGCTATTGCAAACGCCGAGCGTGCCGAGCGCGCCGAGCGCGCCCAGCGGGGGAGGGGGCAAGTCTCGTTCTCGCGGCGGCCGTAAAAGGCGCAGAGCCAATCGCACAGGGTAGGTGCACCTCTGTGAGTGACGGCTATTCCGACAGTAGCCGTTGTGACAAAATCTTCCTTTTCTGTCCCGTTCCGCTTTTTGGCTATTGTGGAACTTGGATTCTGTATCATCACATTCACGAAATTCACGACGTCCGACATCATTCACTTCAGGTGCCATTGGATTCCAGGATGGACAGCGACTAGCAGATTAGTACTTAGATGGGGCAGCGATTTTTTTTTTTTTTTTAGTCAATTATTTACTTTCGATTCCACGGCACCGGAGGGGAGTTGGACTGGGGCTGTCCAAAGCGTTTGCATATCTTGGTTGCTTCATTGGCTTTCTCTATATCGTCTTCCAGCAGCTGATTTGATTAGACATGTTCAAAGCGTTACTCCGAAAATGAGTATTTTATTCTAAGACATCAATTTTTTTTCAAAATGAGCACTTGATGCTCGGATTATTCATCATCATAACGCGGCAAAAGTGATTCGTTTCGAAGAGTTTTGTTACAGAGGAAAAGAACGGATAAGAAGAACAGAATGAGAGAACAACATGATGTTTCATGTTTCTCGACACGCAACGACCAATCCATATCAAAATCAACATTCTCTCATCCTCTCCTCTCCCCTCTTGAAACAGAAAACATGGTTTCGAATTTGAAAAGGAGAGATACTTGTACACGTTCCCAACCTTTCAAAATGCAATTAATCTAATCACAATCTTCTACAAAGTTAAAAAAAAAAACCTCAGATAATCGATTGGCAGAGAAGGTCCAACTGTGTGAAATGTGACGAGTTACCGAGAGCTATGTACCAATGAATGCGTATTCTCCGTGCAAAAAGGCATGTTATTGGTCATCGCGTCAAGAGTAAAAAGGTTAAAGACCCTTGTGGATGCTTTAGGTTTGGTGTAAGTGGAAGGGTTCGGCCCTTTGGTGTAGGACTTGGAATCGGATGCGAGGGGAGATTTTCCGGGTTCAACGGCGGTTGGGGATGTGGTTTTGTTCAAACTTGTCTTGTTTTCTGTTGACTTGCGCCTTTTTCTACAATGTTGTAAAGGAGAAAAGAGAGGGGGCCAAAAAGAAGAGAATATTGAATTGGCGGTCAAGGTATCTACCGATATCTCGTAATTTACTCTCCTCTTCTCGCATTCAACCTTTTTTCACTTGTCGCGACGCCTCTGAAATCGAACCCCCACCTGTCCGCCACCTGTCACACCCGGTCGCGACCCAAAACCTTCTTTGCCGTTGTAATTACTCCGTACAATAAACTACATTCGCCGTGTAATCTTCCGCGCCACACGTGTTCGCCACGTCCCGCATGCCGCCAATTCGCGTCGCCGCCCAATCCAGCCACACCTGTCCACTGCCATCTTGCCCTCCCATCCAATCATTCGCGGCAAAGCCACGGCTTCGACCAATCAGACAACGTGCCGGACGTGTCCTGTTTCGCGAAACTGCGCTAGCAATGCAATGGTGGGGAGAGTTTTCTTTGCTTGAACAGGGGTTCTGCATTGAATAGTGGGGGGGATGGATGTGTGCCCAAGAACTTCAACAGTTGTGTCCCAAGCTTTCTTACACCCTGGCTACATATCAGGTCCGTTGAGTGGTCTTGGCCCTTGGGATCAGGACCCTTTCCCGTGCCCTTACCGACTTTCTGTGCTGTGTCGCGGAGCTACGGCTTGTAGATCCCCTCCCCAAGGTTACATGCATCTGCTGCCACATGTGCCTTTTTCCTTCCCATGCTTCTGTAAGTTGACACCTCCACTTGGGGGCAATTCGATTCCAAGCTACTGTGTACTCCGTACAGAATGCTCCGTGCTTCTATATCATTTACGGCTTCCTTGTTGCCATCCATTCGCTCTCATTGCTTCTCTGATACTGCAGCTCTGCATGCACACGCCCCTCCCAACCCCCTTTCGTCTTGGGCCTAACGACTCGTCTCCTCCATCTTTGCTCTTCTTGATGCACTTGTGGGACCTCTACCCACGCCGTAAATGGGGTCAAAGTGACTCATTGACCAGTCGATATCACCGCATCGAGTCCACGGGCGACTGAAGCAGGGTTGGTGTTTATCATATTAAAAGAGATTTGATGCGAATGCTGCACCGATAGCGGATAGTGCGGCAGGTCCAAAGAGTAACATACGGAGTAGTCGCGCAAGTGCCTGCGGGGAAGACGCCCTTGCGCAAAGAACGCGAATGGGCCATGAGAGGACCAAGTAGAGTAGTTGAATAGAATATCGCCCGAGAGAAAATGTGATTGAAATCGCGAGCCGGCATATGGCTCGAGTTCCACTGGTGGTGATCTTCCGCGCTACCCTTCGCTTCTTATACGTAGTGCCTTGCCGGTTGTGTCCCCCTCCCTCCTCCTGTCTGGTCTCAACAGATATATCCTGCTCGTCCCATGCCCCCCAAGCCCACTTTGCGTTTTATCCCATCACAGGGATAGATATCTATCAACCTGTTGTCTCTCTCTTCAACACCTGGCGCCTACTCATCGGGCATCAACACATCGCCAGCAATCTCAACTCGTCTCAGTTCATTCAACCCAATTACACCCAAAGACTATCCTTCCCCACCATCGTTCGCAAATCACAAACTACATACCCGCTCTGTTGAACCGTTTTCGACGAGATAGCCGTCTTGCTTCTCACTCTGTCTGGCGACAAGTGCGCCGTGTTCGCAAGCGACCGCCACGATCAGGCACTCGGTTCGTTGTTAGGCTTCACCCCTTGAAGCACCCCTGGCAGGAGAAGGGCTCATGCGAGATTCCCTCCCCCAACTCTCGACCTCCAATCCTCGTACCAACTAGTTTTCGTACCTTGTGGGGAGTCTTGGGGAGTCGTCTCCCCTCTCCCCGGGTTAACTCAATTGGCATTGGGTTGCACCCACGAAGGCCAACTCACCCAGTCGACCCCAGGCTTGGCTGTTTGCGGATATAACCCGCCTGCGCCTCCCAACCCAATCTGACCGACCGCATCTTTTGACGGGAAAGAAAAACAAATTGTAAACCATTCAATCAAAGCACGTACCATCTCTCATCAACTAGGCCATTCTTGAACTTCACACTGCACTCGCGACATCCCTGACGTAAGAGAGAGTCGGGAAATAAACAAACGAAAACAATCTCACCAACACGAAGTCTCCTAGTCCTCGACATGAGACTTCTCCCACCATGGCTTCTGGATCCCAATCTTTTTACAACCTCTGGAAAGAGGACAATGTCCGCGAGACACTCTTCAGTCTCCTTTCCAAGCACGACCTCTGCAGTGTCAGGCTTGCTTCGTCGGCCTGCTGCAACCTGCTCACCAAGCGACTCTTCTTGAGAACCCACCTCACTTTCACGTCGAGCTCCTTCACCAAGCCTTCTCGTGTACAGGCCCTTGCTCGAATCGGCCACCACATTGAGCACCTCCAGTTTAACTTCCCTCACTCGGATGCCACCTTCCTCCCTCCCCTCATCCATCCAGAGTCGGGCCACGAGATCAATTTTCTCTACACACCACACACGTCCATGGTGTCCGTCATCACGCGGCCTAGATATGCAAGCACAGAGTTGGGAGAGATTCTCACACAGCAGTATCCCCCACTCTTCCACGCTGCCACCAATGTTCCCTCCTTCATCAACGCCATTCGGAATCTTCCCAACCTACGCCACTTGACCATCAAGTGTCCGGGCCAGAACCCCTGTGAGAGATACCGCCGTGATGCAGTCGACTACGGTCTCATCAGTCTGCGCATCGCCATAGAGAGGGCATCGTTGCCCAAGTTGGTCAAGCTTTCACTCTCGGATGTGCACCCATCCGCCTTCAACTATCTTCGCCACGTTCCAGGCTTTGGGAGCGTACCGTCTGCTAGTCGTAGATGGCGCCAGATCCGCAAACTACACATCCACGTGGATTCGTGGGACTTTTACGGGCCATCGCCAGGATTTGACCACCTCAAAATCATTGACGACTTCATTCGCGGATTTGCCCCAAATCTCGAAAAGTTCAGCTTCTCATGGCTCGGGGGTCATCGGGGACCATGCCCTGTCGCCCTCCCTGAAGAGCCCTTCTTGGGCGTGCCAACTTACAGTAGAAAATTGTTCAACGAGGTCACCTCGCCCATGTCACCGTTGCCGGCAACTCCAGGCCGAAAGCCCATCATCTTCCCTAACCTTCGATATATGCAGATTCGCAACGTGAAGATGAACGAGGCGCAACTCGCCAACATTGTGGAGACCCATCGTCATTCTGTCAAAGAATTCGACTTTGCCAATGTCGTACTCGTCGATGGCGGTAGCTGGGACGACGCTCTTGCTCCCCTCATGAACAAGAGCCCTTCGAGCCGTAGCGCGGTGTGGTCCCGGAGCTCTACGGATGCCCATAGTCTCCAGTCCACCTCATCGGGCGGCGATGATCTTCACTCACCCTCGGCAGCCGTTGCAGCCGCTTCACTTGAGCTCCGGGGCTCCGTTCTAGGGGTTGCCTTCGACGAGTTTGCAGATGATATGTGTTATGGCAATGGCCATATCTTTGCTGAGCGGGAAGAGCAGGATGTTTCCTTCACTACAAAGCTCACTAAGAAGCGGTCCCATCGACGTCGCAAACGCAAGGCATCAACGGCCGAGCCAAGGGGCGGTGAGAGAGAGAACCGAAAGGAGCCAAGCCGCAGTGGAAGCAACAGCTCTCGCTATCAGATTTTTAAGTCTCATCTGCGAGGTCGCTCATCCGAGGGTGAAGGGCGCCATGGCGATAAGACTGCAACATCCCCGCCACCAAGTGCCCCTTCGTCAAGACCGACTACTCCGGCAGCGGATGTAGCACTTCAACAAGAACTACCTATCATCTCGGCACCAATCCCTAACATGGACCCGCAGCCCGTTCTCTTGCAGCCCACAGTTTACGACCCTTCGGCCGCTATTGGTACCAAGAACGTTGACGATGGGATTACGTCTGTGCAACGAAACATTGAAAAGGAAGAAGCCCATAGACTTCTCGCCGAGGATGCAGCCATGCGAAACAGTGCCCTTCGAAAAGCAAAAGAAGTCGTTTTGGCCAAACTCGCTCGCGAGTTTCAGAAAATGAAGGTCCCAGCACCTGAAAACTGCAGGGTTGATGCAAACGTGGCCATGAACTCCAAATTCCGAGATGGCCTTTTCGGCAAGAACGATATATCCGTGTTGGCAGACCACCGAGGATTGGAGAGCCAGTCTGCACTTGTGCCCTTGATGTTTAGCAGGGCGTAACTAGAGGGCGACGCTCTCGCGATGGCATAGGGTTGGTAAAGACGGGAAAAGAACTTCCCACAAATTTCTTGTCGTTCGTTTATTTTTATTTTTATTTTTGTTTTTGTTTTTGTTTCTTTTATTTCGTCTCTCTTTTCTCTTTCCTTTTTTATTCTTTCTTGTCTCCTTCCTCTTTATGATTTCTTTTTAATTTCCTTTTCTTATCAATTTGCCTCCACCCGTCCCGTGTCACTTCCCTATCCCGATAGAAAAGGTAGGCCCGGAATGGAAGGAAGCAGCAATCTTATGGCTTGTATCGGAATGGGCGATGGCGGAAGGCGCAATGAACACTGGCGGTCGGGACAAATGATTTTCTCCAGGAACGGAAGGGGCGGACGGGTATGCATTCCATCATATTTCCCTTGCACAAGGGCTGTACCAAAAAAGGAAACCGGGAGTTCTCAAAACCCTCTCCAATCCCCCGGAGTACGAGGACTACACAACAGCTGTACATCATTTTACAACCATGCACTCCAGGAAGAACAGGACGAGAAGATGCTCAGATTTCTACGCACACGCGTTCTCCTATTACCTTTGAAAAAAAAGAAGCAAAACCCACGAGAGTCCCAAAGGCCATGTTTGCCGATGGGGTTTTTGAGATACGTTTTCTTCGTTTCTTCTCTTCTGGTGCTCTTCAAGGTGTGGAATATCTATATTCGGCTGATGATTTGTAACGAGATCGAGTCAATGTTATAATCTCCTTCAAATTTCTTTGTTCTTAATCTCCACTGGTGTATAATTGCCCCTTGGGGTTCAGTAAAGATCTCTTTGGGGCCTGGCCCAACGAAGTCTCCTTCTCACAACGGCAATACTTAATATTAGTGAGCGGAATGCTGTCAAAATATGGCCCCCGCCCGTTTTGTAGTTTAGTTTATTACTTGTAGTTTACGGCGCAAAACCGCTTGTCAAACCCTGTTGAGGATTGGCGCTCGCTTGAGCGTTCGAGCGCGGCAACCGTTTTCACCACGGAATATTCGGGGAATCACCCGTCCCCTCTCTCACCCCTTCCCAGCCGTCAACTCCTCTACCCCTACAGAGTAGATATGGGCAGACCCTATGAAATACTTGAAAAATCAGTCTCCTTACAAGAGTAGCCAACAGCTCCAGAGGCAATATTTATTCCGGAGTTCTTTAGCCTCAGATTTCATCGACACCAGTGCAACAACAGCAATACGTGTACCCTGGAGAATAAGATGCGCCAAGGGGTAACAAGTACGGAGTACGGAGTACTCCGTACCTCTGCTATGTTCGAATTCAGTGAATAAAAACGGAACAAATACTCCTGGTTTGCTCTGATTGGTTATAGTCAAAGTAGTAATAATTAACTAGTGAATACTCCGTGGAGAACGATGTCTGGTGGGAGGCCAAAAAATGTTCCGTTTTTTCTTTCCTTTTCCACCTCCTCTGAAACGATATCTCGGATGGTTCCTTCTTTTTTTTTACTCTGTCATTAGCCCCCCTTCCCTCGTGGGTTGGCGAATTCAATATTAGTGGACAACCACTCCCCCCTCTTCAGAATTGTTCTGGTGAAGTTAGGATGCTACTAGGTCCCGCCTTCGAGTCCGGAGTGCATACTCCGTATGCTTGGAGCCGTTTCCCCAGGGGTTACAAACACAGGAAAAATCCACTGAATTGTGATACAAGCGATCTTGTCAACATACGCCGCCAAGAGCATTCGCCTAATCAAGGTGGCATGCATTTTGGCCATATGCCCCTTTTTGACACATTCGAAAGGAGACGTAATACTTGTAGGCAGCTTCATTTTGCGGACACTGTATTAACGATGGCTCACGGGATGATAACCTTCTCTCAATGCTCGTCCCCTGCGCCCCCATATGCATGTCTTAATACTTGTTTTGGAAGTCATAATATATACAAGTATTTGTATAGGTACTTGGAGCATTTGCTAGAATACTTCGTCAATCCAATCTGGTTAGGGTCGCATGCGCTCAACTGACCGAGCCAACCCGAGATCTGATTGGTACGGGGCTGGCCGTGGGATTCTTCTGCTTCCAGACATTTCGAATGATACCTCGTCCGAGAAGGACCGTAGAAAGAATGCGCATCTGCGATTGCGGTAACGCTAAAATTCTTCACTTGTGAGTTAAATGTACTCCGTATTGCTGACAGTAATACCCCCTAGAGGACATATTATTCTGTATGCCAACGTTTTTTTTTCCCCACATCCATCTTGCTGATACGGCCCCAAGACCCCTCGGTACTTCTATGTGTGTTGCCATGTACCTCTGTTCAATAATAGCCCATATGTTTCTGATAAAGGCGTAACCTTGTGTGAATGCAGTATCAGCGAGGGCTTTTTACCATCGTCAATAGACGGGTATGTAGTGCCCTCGAGAGGGTGAGAATGATATTTTGAAGCCATTTGATTTGATTTAATGTAGGAATATTGATATTTTAGGAGTGATGTTAATGATTTAGGAGGAAGTTATTTTGGAGGGGGGGGAAATAACGTGGATTTAGGTGGTGAGAAGTGGCAATATACGTACTTGTGAGCAAAGGTACATGGCAATACACATAGAAGTGGGGGGCTGGAGTGTATTCAAAAATACGCCTTACTTGTTTAGGTATAGAATTTGGTTTTTTTTTTTTTTTTTTTTTTTTTTCAAAAAGCTTTGTGGAATTATCCAACTCCTAAAAGATTCTTCAATTCTTCAAGCTTGGTAGCCAGCCATTACTGTTTAAATCATGACTGAACACGGAGACTCGCACCTACTATTACATAGTGCCGATTCGATTTTTCGCTCTTTATTTCATTGCGTCCCCAAATACGGAGTAGTACAGCATAATCGATTCATAATCGTTAGACTGACTGCCTGCAAGTGCATGCTTTAGTGACATTTTTCTCGCCCATCCTTCGCGCCGTGTCTAGTTGGACGAAGTCGACTGACACGACCCGTCAAAAGAAGGACACTATCGAGCTATTGAATCGCATCTTGAATTTAGCGTGGCTATTATTCAGATGATGCTCCGTAGTTCCCGCGGAGATGGTGGGAAGACCCCTTGTAATGATGCGTATTTTTTGGCCTGTAGTAGGAGAAAGGGAGTGCTGAGCCTGCCCTGGAACGATTTGAGGCTTGCTGCAAGGGTCTGGGGCTCAGCGTTCGCCTAGTCCGGCAAACAGGGAAAGTTGCTAGTCTCATTCAATAGTCTTCCTCCCCGTATTATTTCTCTTCTTCCCACTCTTGCGCCTTTTCCCCCTCCCTTCTTTTTTTAAGTGTCTCTCGACCGAGTACGCCCTCATCGTCATCGTAACAAGCTTGCAATCGGCAGCCAGCTCGACCCAGCGATTCTCGCTCGTGGGCTGTTTCCCGTTTCACAGCTGAGAAGCCCATCCGACCCCCCTGTCGATTGTCGTTGTGACACCCCTGTAAACGACGCTGCAGAACAACGGTGGCTGATCTCCACGCATCCTTCTTTTTATGGTAGCTCTGTCTGCTCAAACTTGACGTCTCCTCGCCACGGCAACTGGCTGTTTTCTCTGGATTCGTTACCTCTCTCCTTTTCTTGCCATTTGACGAAGCAAAACAGTTCGCCCTCCTTTTGTGCTCCGAGCCAATATACAAGAGGTACTCCCATCTATCCCGCGCCTCGATCCTCCGCGCTCGATCTCGCATCTACAATATCCCGACTTCGAACATTTGTTCTTATTTTCGTACAAAGCCTTTGCGGGTCATCATGCCGTGCGAGTAGGGCATGACAACACCCCCGAAAGCCCTGCCGCTGTTAGGAACTCGTCTGTCGGGCCGATCGTCGCTATGGTCAGGATAGCCATTCGGGAGCAGCTGGCCGCCCTCGTTCTTTTCGCGGTGCTTCTGGGCCTTGCCATCATTTCCATCCCTACCTGGATATACGTACACGATTTCGTTATCGATGTCAAGACTACCGGCCTTGCGCTCACCGCCTCTCTCAAGGCCGCCAGGATTTCCTCCGAGCTCGAGCTCATTCAAAATACTTGCAATGTGCTATCTACACGTCTCATAATTCAACAAGGTCTCCGTCGGTTCTATGCCGGGAATGAAGACTGGGGCGCTGCCATATTGGATGTGCAGTCGGCATTTGACAGCGGGGACTTGAACAATCTTTTACAGGCTCGTATATACTCTCGAAACGACACAGGCGACCCTCGTGGTATTCTTAATGTCACATCTACCGCTCTAGACCTTGAACCCATACGACTTCCCTACGACTCCCCGAACGGGACCGCACTCTTTCTTAGCAACACTCCCGATGGCTATCCCAAAGAGTTATACCCAAATATCACCTACATGAACCTTGGCCGGCAGAATGAATATGATCCTACCACCCCAGCCTATTCCGCTTCGCCTTTCCCTGGCGTCACCATCGGACGCGCCGAAGGCCTTCTACTTGGGCCCCTTGTTATAAACGACACCTTTGCCTTGATCTCCGTCACTGTACCAATCAAAGACGTCAATCTCCGCGGCTTCATTCTGGGCTACATGACCATCGTAGCCACGGCCAACAGCATCACAAATACAACCACGTCTCGTGAAGGCTTAGGCGATACTGGCATAGTTCTTCTCATCGGTCCTGCCGAGCAGGCCAACCGCTTCAACGCCTCGGTACCTATTAGCACCGCGACTGAAGCACGCAACAAGACCGAGTTCGCCAATGTTCTGGTTCATTATCTGCTCCCAGCCATACCCTTGCCCGGCCAGGTAGACCGTCACGCCAACCAGGAACACAGTGAAGGGACCGACGGAACCCCTTTCCCCGTTAAACAGTTCCCCGCCATTTTGGATGCCTTCACCGACCCGAGAACCGCAATCAACCACGCCGGCGCCTTGTTGAGTACCAAAAACGAGAACGGCGTCACCGTAGCGATTGGCTTCGCCCGTACTTCGACACCCTTAGCGAATTGGGCTGTCTTGGTGGAACAGGCCAAGTCCGAGGCCTACCAACCTATCCGCACCCTGCGAAATATTCTGCTGGCATGTGTTTTCGGTACGGCTGGGGGTATCGTACTATTGATCTGGCCTTGTGCCCACCTCAGTGTCATGCCTATTCGTCGTCTCAATGAGGCCACAGCCCGGACCGTAGCCCCGCCAGGATACGAGGACTCGTTTTCCTCAAGCTCGGGAAGGGACCCACGAGATCCCCCAGACTTTCCAACGGACGATCCTTCTGGACTTCGTGGACCTCGGCGTAGAAGCAATGGTTGGTCCAGTGGTAAAGTGATGGACTGGATAAGAGGAAGTCGTATTGGCAGCGACAGCGACCCCCACTATCGAGACGATGACGAGATGCGCCGAATCTATCGAATACCTGGCAAAGTTGAAGACAGGAAGCACCTCATCACCGACGAGCTTAGCGAACTTACCCGAACATTCAACGATATGAGTGACGAGCTACTGCGCCAGTACACACTGCTCGATGACAAGGTGGCCGAGCGCACTAGGGAACTGGAGATCAGCAAGAAAGCGGCCGAGGCTGCCAATGAGAGCAAAACACTCTTCATCGCCAACATCTCTCACGAACTCAAAACACCGCTCAATGGTATATTGGGAATGTGCTCCATCTGCATGGAGGAGCATGACATAGGACGGATCAAGGATTCACTCAAAACCCTCTACAAGTCAGGTAAGTCGTTATTCTCGTTGTTGCCACCTTCGCACTCCATAATATATGACCGCTAACCACACCCGGGTTTATCCAGGCGATCTACTCCTGCATCTTCTTGAGGATTTGTTGAGCTTCTCGAAGAACCAAATAGGGCAAGAGCTTAGTTTGGAGGAGAAGGAATTCCGTCTCTCGGATGTCAGGGCCCAGATTTTGACAATCTTCGACAAGCAGGTCCGTGAAGGTAACATCAACTTTGGCGTAGTCTTCCCTCCAGTCGATCCGGCCTTGGACACTGCCGGCCTTCATGGCAGCAGTGTCTCTGAGAAGAACCCAGCACTCCCCGTCGTCCCTAGCCCTGCGAGATTGAAGGATGTCTGTCTTTGGGGCGATCAACACCGAATTCTCCAAGTCATCATCAACCTCGTTAGCAATAGTCTGAAATTCACACCTCCTGGCGGGAAGGTTGAGGTCCGCATAAAATGTCTCGGTGACGCAGATGGAGGCTTAATGGAAGGTAGCAAGACTGGCACGCTCGGTAGAGGTTCACGGTCATCGCACAAGGGCAGACACAAGGGAGCTTCATCATCGATACACTCATCTAACTCGAAAGGCCACTCAGGGTCAACGCATTCGCAGGCGAATGGCACAGCACTGGCCATCAACCCGGCAGACCCGAGGCTGACTCAACTGAACCACTTCCGAGAGTCATCGCCCACGCCCCCGAACACTAGATCATATATGTTCGAGTTTGAAGTGGAGGACACTGGACCCGGCATTGCGCCCCACCTCCAGGATCGTGTCTTTGAACCTTTTGTACAAGGAGACCCCGGGCTGAGCAAAAGGTTTGGTGGTACTGGCCTTGGCCTCAGCATCTGCCAACAGTTGGCGGGATTGATGGGCGGCGAGATCACATTGAAGAGTGCTCTCGGTGTTGGCACAATTTTCACGATGCACATTCCACTTCGGTGCATTGACCGGTAAGTTTTATTCTTCTTACTAGTTCAACCTTGATGTTAATGGTTCGATGTAGCCCTGCTAGCCAACGCTCAGATAGTCTTCGGTCCCCGAGGAGCAGTCTGGACACGAGAGACGTTGCCGAGACTCACCACACCGCAATTACTCTGTCCCAGTCCAGATCCGCACCCGCAGTTACCGAGAACATTGACAGCCAACCACGGCTTGTTGGACTGCGACAACCCTATTTCACAACCAATCCAACCCAACCTTCAACTCTCACGACGGTTCCCAAGACTGAACAATGCCCTGGGCCCCTGCGAATCTTGGTGGCAGATGACAACCTGACGAATATTGAAGTGGTCAGTCGGATGCTCAAACTCGAGGATGTGTACGATGTTACCGTAGCCAAGGATGGGCAAGAAGCGTACGACAAGGTTAAGGAGACGATGGAGAACAATCAATCTTTCGATGTCATCTTTATGGATGTACAAATGCCTAATCTCGATGGCCTCCAAAGTACACGACTCATCAGGCAGATGGGCTACAAGTCACCCATTGTCGCACTAACAGCCTTTTCAGAGGAGAGTAACGTGCGGGAGTGTATAGAGTCCGGCATGGATGAGTTCCTCAGCAAGCCCATTCGACGCCCGGCCCTGAAACGTGTGCTGCAGAAGTTTGCGACGATCCCTGAAGAGCCTTGTCCAACTCCAGTGGAAGAAGCGGAAAAGAATGGCAATGTCCCTGAAAAAACCACGCCCACAAAAACCACAAAAACGGGGAGCTAGTTGCAGAATTCAATCTGTGCAACATATGCCTGCCTAATTTCCTTTGAAAGCGAGTTGCAGTCTGAATTCTTGACTGCTTCCCCCAGCTTCCCTCTTTCCTCTTATTTATGGGGTTTCGTTTTATATCAAAATACGGTGGTGGCGAGCTTTTGTTTTTGGCGCTGAATACAACAGGGCCTTTTTTCCCCTTCCCTTGCTTTATTACTCGGGCCACGAGGCATGCTTTCTTTGCCTCGTTGCCGTTGTTGTGGAATGATACCATGCACATTTCCTTTTTTTATATATATATACTCTCGGCGGCTATGGATCTGCCTATCGCTCTCTCTATTGGAGAAATCACCACTGATCTCGCGACCTCTTGCTTTGGTCCCTTCGGGATTCACCAGTTTCGAGGGATAGCTCCCCATAACGCTTGGTCGTGGAGCGTTACGTCAATCCTAATACTACCTGGCGAGGTTCGACGACGGCATGCAAGGATATTCTTTACTGGGACCACCCTTTAAAAGTCAGGAGCGGAGTTTGGGTCCTTTTGGGTTCTGGGTTGGAAATGGAAGTCATGTATCCGGTGCATGTTTTTGTATATTGGTCTTTTTGTCTATTTTCTTCATCCTGTCCAGAGCATAGTTAATAGCGATATCAACGAAATGAAATTTATTGCCATCTTCATAAGATACGATTAGTCTTGCTCCTTTTTTTTTTCTCAAACAGACAGGATGGTGATGTACGACATTGGAAATTGAATATGTGTGGCGATGTCTCTTACGTCGTTCTAAATTGAGCCTATGGACGATATAAAAACCTAATGCGCCAGGGGGGATATATATATAGAATTTCTGAATCTCTCGAAAGGAGAAACAAACCCATTGAAATGAAATAAGCCGCATGTATAAAGTTAAAGGTGTAGGAATGAAACGACATTAAAAGAAAAAAAGTAACAAACGTAAAAGCCGAGTTTTTTTTCTTCACTCTTCGTCCACAGCACCAGTAGTTTCCTCCAACCCCCTCAGGACCTCCTCGATATCCTTGGGATCAGTAATGGCCCAAACACCAGCGCCCTTGACGACGTCTTTGCCCCGAATACCAACCTCCTTGCCCACGAGGTTCCGACCGACTTTGCCAGGCCCGATGCCGACCCAGCGGCGCACTTTTTCTTCTTGGTCGAGGTAGCGGATGCTGTCCCACCAGTTGACGGTTTCTTCGCACTGGCGGGCGAGGAGGTCCTTGACTTGTTCACGGCTGGTAAAGGGGCGGGCCGTGACGTTGCTTACGCAGGGGATGAGGCCGGGGAAGGTGACGATGTCTTTGTTTTCGCGGCCGGCGACGCGGCTGGTTTGTGCGAGGAGGTTGTGGGAGACTTGGGCGGCGGGGTGCATTATGGGGCTGTGGAAGGGGCTGTCTGTGTTGAGGCGGACGGCGCGGGGGTCGTGGCCGAGGAATTGGCGGACGTGGGAGACGAGGGTTCGGATGCGGTCGATGTTGCCGCTTAGGACGATTTGGTTCTTGCTGTTGATGTTGGCGATGGAGACGAGGTTGAGGGCCGGGGTTTCGCAGGCCGGCCGCTCGAGGAAGTTGTGGATTGCATCGACCAGTTCGGGGAGGTACTCGGGTTCCGTGACTATGGCTACCATGCCGTATTCGCCTCCGAACTCGTCGACAGCCTTTTGCGTGGCTTCTGCCATGGCAGCGGCGCGTTTCCGGAGAATGTAGAGGCTGTCCTCGAATTCGATGTAGCCGCCGGCGACGAGGGCTGCGAACTCACCGAGTGAGTGGCCTAGTGTGACGTCGAACTGGTCGGCTACGTTGAAGTTGAACTCCCGCTCTAAGATGCGCAGGATGAGGATGGATGTTGACATGATGGCAGGTTGGGCGTTGGCCGTCGCACTGAGAGCCTTGTTCGTTCCGTTTTGAATCACGTCGGAGAACCTGTATCCCATGCAGTCGTCAATTTCTTCGACAATCGCATTCGCCGTACGTGGGAAAGCCTCGAGCCAGGGCGTAAGCATTCCGATCCTTTGGACGCCATGGCCTAGTGCGCAATGGCATTTAGCAACCGAAAGGGCAACAAGGAATCGAAGAAGAGCAAGCGAACCGAGGATACGAATGCAAGAAAGGAGAAACAAAATGACAGCCGTCTTCGTGGTTGTGAAGATCTGCTTACCAGGGAAGAAAATTGCTGTGCGCGGTCGTTTCCGCCTCGTGGAACCATAACGGCGTAATGACGGAACAGAACCCTCACATCGCACCCCGTACACGGCGCCCATCCACCCAACAGAAGCCGGACATGATGCGTCCTGTATATTTCGATTTCGAAACCTCGAAGCAGCTCGAAAATATGCGCGCCGAAGCGCAGTCGAAGCAAGGAGAGCGGTTGACATCGGATGTCAGAAGAGGGTAGGCGCGGCGTAAAGTCCGGTTGCCGAGAGAGAGGGGGGGGGGGGGGGGGGGGTTCAAGCTGAGATGTCCATAAAAGGAGGACCAAGGATCGAGAAGAATGCCTTCGCTTGGTTCTAGTTGTTCTTCGTCGGCCGGGGAATTGTTGTGTAGAGGATTTGGTGCTTATGGGGATGTTCGCTCGTTGTGTCTTCGGAAAGATTATGGACGACGGAAAGAGGACCAGCGCGGTTGGTTGGCGATCTCAGGTCTGATGGAGTCTCTCCCGAGAGGCAGTTCCGAGGGGAGGTGGGTACAGGTGATTCCATGTGGCGGGCCCATGGTGGGGTGGGGGTCAGGCCTGCCATTTGTCCATTTTAGTGATAGGTTCTGTAGCGCTGTAGCGCTGGACAAACGATAGCCGATCCCATTTTCAGGGGTGCGGATCCCTAATCCTCCACCCTGTTGCAAACGGTCGGGTCGGCTACTTGTACAGGGCGAAGCTCAAAGCCCTCAAAGAGTATTTTCAAAGATGAAACACATCAAGTTTAAGGAAGCGTTGCAATGTAATTAATTTCGCCATCACAAAGGCTCGGGACATCCAAAAATTACTCTGCAATGTTCTGCAGTGACCTGTAGGCTCTGTATCACTGCAGCTGTAGCTGTTTTCCCCTCATTCGATATTTTAGCGTCCAATCTCGGCATAAGAAATCCCCTATTAGCGGCTAACCGCTCCCACCCACAGCGGTAGTTCCAAGTGCCAAGACTGGAAAGACCCTGGAAGGAAGATCCTGTGGGCCCCATGTCTGTCCAGTGTCTGTCCAACAACCATTTTACCCTTCCACATGGACTTTGGTTGGAAGTGCTATTGTTGAGGTGTATATATTGTAGTCGCCATGCATGGTTTTCTTCTCTCTGAATCAGGGAGCATGCTCGTAAACTGCTCTACAGATGTAATCAAGTGGGCGATAGTATCGTTGCTCAAAGGCTAATCTCTGGTATCCCGCCACTTTAACACCGTATCTCTATACCGCCTTTGCTCACAGTCAGATACTTGACTCCCTTGTATGGCTTCACGCCCTCTCCAAGACCCCGACTCTTCCGTGTGTCGATTGATATGCTTTCCACCTTGAGCCCACTAGCTAACCAGCCCTTGACCGAGAAACTAACTGTCACGGCACTGGGCATGAGCATCTTATTCTGCATCACCTTCTTCTTGTCCCGCAGCCCCTCTGTGTTATTTCCCTTGTCAGAACTTGGTCCTTTTTTAGAGCTCGTATCGTTTTGGTAAGCCTCCTCGTATCCAAAGTCGGTTGTCGTTGGCACGTCTTCTTCGTCATCCTCGCCCGGCTGGCCAGCAACGGTACATCGCAGGCCAAAAAGTGTGGCACCGGCGGATAGCTCTTTCCCTGGTATGCTCCATTCTAAGTAGCCTTCGGCGGGGTTGAATATTGCATCTCCACGGCTGGGTCGGATCTCTGGTAGATTTCGCACCCCGCTGGGTAGTGGGATGCGCACGGAAAGGTCCTCCAGTACTGGAGCCGAAGCAGTTCCTGGCTGCGGCCCGCCAATTCCACGGCCTGCGCCTACTGCCGCACGCACCAGCGACGAATGTGCCTGGCCATTGGCGCTGGAGACCTTGAGAATCTGTAAGCGAACCTCAAAGTCCGCCCCCGTAGGTCCCGTGCCTGTCGTGACGTCGACCTGGGCTGGGAGCCTGAGATTACTAGATGACAGGTTGCCAGTGTGTCCGTTCGTAGTGGGGAGGAGGTCGACCTCGTAGCCAGCCAGAACACACCGCCCATCCGGAGGAATAAAACTTAACTCCCCTGGTCTCTCCTTCCACCGGGCTAACCGGACGCAGGGGTGGAACACTGGAAGCTCAACAATACTGGAAAGATTGTGTTTTCCTGCTGGGCTGGTAAGAGTCATGAGGATGTCCGGGACACCGGAGACCTTGGACGTGAAAGCGATGGTACCGTTAGCAAAGGCGGCCAACGGCCTCCCGGAAGGCGCAAGTGTGACAGATATTGTTTCGACGAGGTCTGCATAGAGTTCGTTCGATGTGTGGCGAACATTGGCGCGGCGCCAAGGTAGTGCGGGTGTGTTTGAGACGGCAAGCGAGGGCGTGGGAGTGTTGGCAAAACTAGACGTGAATCCGGGCTTCCTGTTACCAGCATCACATCAACTTAGTCCGTGCTCTATATCATTGCAAAGTTCTTTCTATAAGATTTTGAAGGGCAATACTAACCCTGGTAGGTTTATGCTGCCCAAAATCTTGTCTACCCAACCCTCGACTTCAACCATATCCCTCAGCGCATTGGGCTCGGTGGTTGCGATAGATCCTGCGTCGCACATCTCTGTGAGGAGTTGAGCAACAACATCGTATCCTTGTTCGATCTTGCTCGAAATCAATGGTGCGCCCAGAAACTCTTCAAAGACGTCAACAACGCGGTGGAGGAATTCGAGTGCAAGAAACGGCTCGATCTCAGATGATGATGTGAGGAGCAGGAGAAGATTGGAGTGTACAAGACTGAAGACTAGAGTCGGAGGGTTGGTATTTGCGAGGTATATGACGTTCGGGCGAGGAGCTGGGTGTTCGAGGTAGAGGGTGAGAAGATGAGCGGCGGACAGAGGACGGCCAGCATATGTGTGGGATAGAATCGGATTCCTGATTTCGGTAAGTGCATGTTCCCACGTCTACTCTCTGGAAGGTGTACTGAATTACCTATTCTCGTCGTAGAAATGGACAGCTTCAATAACACCGTTCATTTTGCCTATGAAGTTTGAATCTGCCTTCAAGTTGGAAAGCAGGTTGACGTAGATGTTGGCGGCGGAGAAGGTCCAGAGTGGCGGGCAGTGGCCCCACTATCCACTATCGCGCGTGGGAGCTTGGAAGCTATTAATCACCCATACAGGCAGCTGGCCTCAGCTGACAGCATGTGAACCAACAAGGAGAAAAGAAAAAAAAGAACATGCGACCTCGAAATCTACTGGAAATCTTTCACTCGACAATTTAAAACAAGGCTGCGCCCATTTGAACACCATACATAATCGCAATGTCTGGATCAAATATCCCTTCCCTCCAGTCGCTTGAGAAACCAGAGGACCTGAACAAGCTTCTGAGGCAAGACCGCGCCGAAGACTGTACCTCTTGTCGCGTCATTGGTATGTACTTGATTCTCCTTGCATACCGAGTTCCCTTTATTAACAGGCAATCTACTGCTACAGGAGGCGGACTTTTCCTAGGACTAGGGGCATATAATTATTTAACCGGACACCAACAACTCGAACGTCGGCGAGCTCAAATACTACAAAGCAAATCGATGTTCGGTATGCGCAGTCGACAGTTAAGCATCACGGGACTCTCGCTTGGGCTGGCGTGGATGGGGGTTTGGCGATTGCTTCACTAGTTGCGCAGTTGCGCATCCACATAAGGGAAGGAAAGAAAGAAAGAAAGGAGAAAAGTATGTTCACAGGGAGATATGCTACACACGAGGCAAGGCCTGCATTCGAGGAATACGGAGTAATTCTTCAGCAGAAACCTCAGTCCCAAGTCTGGGGACATCTGACACAGCCACCACCGCCACAGAAAGGAACCCCGCCAGAATCTCGAATCCCCACCACCCCAAACGTTGAAGTGCAGCATCGTGCACGGTCTATTGTATTCTATTGTATTCTTTTATCTTTTATTACTCTTAAACGCAAATGTATATGCAGCCTTTGATAGTTCTTGATTTGCCCTGAACGCATCTCTATAGAGTCTGTTTTCTGCATTTATTCGTTCAACTCTTTTTTGCGTTCGTTCCGATATTTCGACCCCCTAGCCTCACTCCCTCAAAGTTCCAGCTCTTCTGAACCCCGCCATTCGAACACCTCGATAAACTTTGACCCGACATCTAAAAAAGACCACCTCCCTCCACGATAATCAGAGCCCTATATTCACCATGGCCGACGACATACCCGAGCCCTCTCTCCAGAACATCATTGACCAGCGATCTCTCCGCTGGATCTTCGTCGGCGGAAAGGGCGGTGTCGGCAAGACTACGACATCATCTTCGCTAGCTGTCCAACTCGCCAAGCATCGCCGCTCCGTACTTTTAATCTCGACAGACCCGGCGCACAACTTATCCGATGCCTTCAACCAGAAGTTTGGCAAGGAGCCAACTCAGGTGACAGGCTACGACAACTTGTACGCTATGGAAATTGACGCAGATGGCAGTGTCAAGGATATAATGGCTGGACAAGGCGCCGAGGCTGTTGGTGGCCTAGGAAATGTCATGCAGGAGCTTGCATCAGCGGTTAGTCAGCCCCTTTCTCCTCTAATTTGTGACAGACATAGCTAAATTGCCATCGGAATCCAGATTCCCGGAATTGACGAGGCCATGTCGTTCGCAGAGGTCATCAAACAAGTGAAATCTCTCTCTTATGAGACCATCGTATTCGACACTGCCCCCACTGGCCACACCCTCCGCTTCCTTCAGTTCCCTACAGTTCTCGAGACGGCTCTCGCCAAAGTTTCGCAGCTCTCGGGCCAGTTCGGGCCCATGCTCAACGGAATGCTCGGCGGCGGCGGCGTCCTCCCCAACGGCCAGAACCTCAACGAAGCCCTCGAGAAACTCGAATCCATGCGCGAAGTCATCTCCGAGGTCAACACCCAATTCAAAGACCCCGTCCTCACAACCTTTATCCCAGTCTGCATTCCCGAATTCCTCTCCCTGTACGAGACGGAACGTCTCATCCAGGACCTCGTCGGTTTCCAGATCGACGTGCACTGCATCGTCGTCAACCAGATTCTATACCCCCGCACCGGCAGCAATTGCGAGCACTGCAAGGCCCGCCGTCGCATGCAGAAGAAGTACCTTGATGAAATTGACGACCTATACGATCTATTCAACGTCGTCAAGATGCCCGCACTGGTCAGCGAAGTACGTGGCAACGAGAGACTCGAAACCTTTGGCTCCATGCTCATGACGCCGTATGTTCCCGCGGACCTAGAACCGGATTCGGCGTAACGATGGACTGTTTAAAAGAATGAAAAGAAATTGTTGATTGAAGATTTCCTATCTATCATTTGTTTATAACTAGTCGATTGTTTGTTCTTAAGAAGAATATGTCACTGCACATCGCAGTTTGGGGAGCGGACTAGCAGTGAAGGAGTTTAGTGGCGTGCATGAAACATTAAAATAAAAGACGCTTATAGTTGTAATTCCAATACATCTTTACGACCGTACATTGATAATCACGTTTTGCAAGGGACCCAAAGGTAATGGGAAATAATAGCTTAACTGTGTTCTAAAATCGCGAAATGCGCCGCCTCCGATTTCCCCGTCGCTGTACTGTTATTCCGGTTTTCATGATAGTTACAATAGATACGCCACCCATGGCTTGAAAGAAAAGAAAGCAGACTACCTCCCTGCATGCTTCCGACACCCCTGTGTATATGTAAGAAGGGGGGGAAAAATGCAAAGAAAATGCAGCAAAGGAGAGAGCCCTGGAACTCCGAAAACGAAAAAGAAAAGACAACGCTGTCCGATATCCTACTACACACTTCTATGCATGACTGGGAGGGATGGCCGCTTCGAGAAGAACGGTCTTGAAGAAAAGATGACGGGAATTGTGTGAGGTGAGGGTATAGTTTGACGAAGTGGTTAGTTGATGAGACGGTCTTGTGGTGTTGGTTGGTAGGCGAGGAGTTGAGGATGAAAGCCGGAGAGAGAGAAAGAAAGTGAACCCTCGGTGTAGGCTTTGGCTGGAAAGTTTGATTGCTGGGATTATAATTCTCGGTAATCGCTTGGTCGTATGCGCTTCTGTCGGTTTTGATGTCGGTGGGGATTGACAGGTTTTCTGAAGTAGGCATCTTCGTCCGCGGTAGACTGGATGGCGTTTTGGTGAGCGGGGAAACCATTCATTCCAGCGCCATTCGGCCTCATGCCACCGCCGTTCATGCCGTAGCCCATGTTGCCGTATCCTCCATACATCCCATTGCCATTCATGTTGCCGTTCATGTTACCGTAACCGCCCATGCCATTCATTCCGTTCATTCCGTTCATTCCATTCATCCTATTCATGTTTCCATATCCACCGCCCATATTGTTCATGCCCATGCCATTCATGTTGGGCATGTGGCCATTCATCTGGCCGTTCATTGGACCGCCCATGTTACCCATGCCGTTCATGGGCATGTTCATCATAGGGTTTCCCATGTTCATGCCGCCATTGTACATGCCCATCATGTTTGGCATCGGCATACCTATCATTGGGTTCATCATATTCATGCCACCGTAGGGGCCCCCCATCATGCCGTTTGCGCCATTCATATTCATCATGCCATTCATGCCACTCATATCGCCCATGCCATTCATCACCGGCGGCTGTTGTTGCGGCTGATGCTGCATAGCCTTGGGCGCTTTCGGTGCCTTGTTCACATTTTCCAACGGCTCTTCGGCCGGGCGTTTGTTAGAATTGGAACCTGGCGTTCCGTCCCTCGCGGCACGGGTAGCAGATGAAGCTGCTGTTGATGATGCATCATCAGCAGTAGATGTAGATGGGGAGGATGGTTTTTCTAAGGATGGGGACTTTGTGTCGGGTGATTTTGCCTGGCCGGGGCAAGAGTCAGCTGCTGTCGATTCTGTCTTGTTCTCTATCCCAGATATGGTTGATGAAGGCTGGGTTTGCGTCTGGCCATCCTCAGGTTTAGGTGAAGCGGCCTTTGCGGTGGCAGCTTCCTCAGTTTTCTCATCCAAGAATCGCTTTATCTTCTCGGACATCTCTTCATCGGGCTTCAGATCGTCTATCAGTACGCCTTCCTGTTGACAGTTAGGGCAAACAAAATCGCTCTCAATGAGCGCGTTTGTGATGCATTCGTTGCAGTACGTCTTCCCACAGCACGGCGTTTTCATTGGTTCTATGAACATTTTCTTGTCCACTGGACACTCAAGACCACGTTCCCGAAGCTCCTTGTCCACAGTTCCTTCAGTTTCTGCCGAAGCCGAGGACTTGGCCTGGGCCTGAAACTTCTCCCAGGCTGCCTTGTCTGGTCGGGCAATCACAAAGTCTCCGTCCGCATTGACCATGATACCTGATGGCCGCTTGCTCTCATCGCCATCCGTTGATTGCGAAAGTGCCACGTTCTTGTCCACCGTTGTGAGAAAAGACCGCGGAATACCAGTTGTTCGTTTGACCCGTGGCCTGTTATCAAACTCGGGGTCGTCGTTTGTAGGACAGGACTGGATCCAGTGGCCTTTCTCTCCACAGCGATAGCAAATATAGCCGTTCGGGGGCTCGTGGTCAGGGACATTAGTCGGCCGTTTATTATTTGATTTGACAAAGACCGGCGCTTGGCTGGAAAAAATCAGTTAGCTTCTTCATAATTGGGAGGGAGGGGATGGAGGCAAACATACTGTGACATCTCTTCTTGCTGAACACTCCATTGCTCGCTTTGGGCCTGGAACATGGCCTGCATCTTCTCTTCTTCCGTCATGGCCTCGGTGATTTGAGGAACTGCCTTGCCTGTGGGCCTCGAGGCTGAAGCAACTTTGGCGGGTTCTTTTCGGTACGAGCTCTTGGCGCTTGCTGGTGGCTTTCCAGAGACATAGCGCGCGGCCCGGCCGGCTCCGGGCTTCGATGCCGGCAGACGTCGTGCGACTACTGTGGTAGAGCGCGGGATAATGGTTGTATCGTCGTCATATTCTACAACCAGTTAGTCCACGTAGTTCAATATAAATCGGGCGAGGGGTAATCACTACACATACCTTCGCTTCCATCTTCGGTGTATATGGCGAGATCAAAATCAGTGCCGTCGCCAAGGCCGCTTTTTGCTATGATATCGCGCTTTAATTCGAAGACTGAAATGCCAGTACCATCGAACTCGACACGGGTTGGTTCCTTGGAGGACTTGAACTTGAAAAAGACTGAAGACGACATGTCGAAGTCGTATGAGGCGGCCACGCCTCTTTGGTTTACTATGCCGCGGTGAAGGAGATGGATGTGACGGGATTGTGATACTCAAAAAAGGGGAGTTCCGGGGGTCTGTTCAGGGGCAGGTTAAACAAGTCAAAGAGCGCGCGGTCTCAAATACTCCTGATATCCTGGTGATAATTGTTCTTCCTTTTCTTCTTCTCTTATGAGATGGCAACCTGGACAAGTCTGGATGCTCTCTTCAACTTTGTGAGAAATGGGAAATCAATTCTGATAACTTGGAAAAAGAAAATAAAAGTCAACAGGGTCAATCCTCAGTTATAGGACGAGTACAAAGCCAGGATGGTCAACACCAAATCGGAGATGGAACCCTTTTGAGTCTTTGTTTTTCTGTTTTTTTTCTTGTGCTCGTCTTTGTCCTCCCACTGCAACCAGACTACCTCGAAAGAAAGGAAAAGAGTAAAAAAAGACAAAGCTAGAAGAAATGGTATCAAAAAATAGCCAGGCTCTTCAAATATTTGCCGGCTGCCTAGCTCTCCTCCGAATTCTAAATATTGATATTAGGAGGGACAGCGTCACAGTCGAGCCACGTTTGCCAGGGGCTGCACAGATAAGCAAGGCCTCGAAATCTCCGGTCTGCGATGAGTCGGCAAATACGAGGGAAAAGGCCAAAATGTCGATCGTCAGAGTCGGTTAGGTGAATGGATACGATATTGGCCTGCTTTTTCGATGGCAATCAGAGGGTTGTGATGGTATGTGATGGATGAAGATGGAAGGGAGAAGGCAGAAATGCGAGGTGGCGCAAAGAAGAACTTGATTCCAGTTCTGGGTGCTAAAGGAGATGCTGAGTCATCCTCCATCCAATCTTGGGCCCCCCAATCTTGTTTCAATCCTATTGTCCTTGAACATATGACTAATCCCCCGCAAAGATGCCCGATACTGGCCGCGGCCATCCCACTTCAAACCAGCTGCAGAAAGACGAATCCCGTCGAGTGCAAAATACAATAGTCATCATTATTACTGCCTCCCTAATAGAGAAGGTACCTTTGTGCAATGATGCCCCGCACTCCTACCCTCAGGACGGCAGTAAAAGTAGTCATAAACCAACCATCTGCACTTGATGTTATCAAGGCCCAGAATCGTTCATCTTGCTCTATTTTAAAGCCCTTAAGCATTACACGCTGTTTCCACTCTTTTCCATATATCCCCCCTCCATCATTAACCAAGCTATCATCAAGCTTGCCCTCTCGACGAACCTACCTTACTGACGCCATTCGAGCCCACCAAGCTAGAAAGATGGCCCCTCAACTCGATGCATTCTTCAAACAGGTCGATGACTCGACCGACCATTTTATCGAGCGTTTGCGTAAAGCCGTCGCCATCCCATCTATCTCTGCTGATGATGCTCGCCGACCCGACGTCGTCCGCATGGGTCACTTTCTAGCCGACGAACTTAAATCTCTTGGTGCCTCGGTCGAAATCCGCCCCCTTGGCGAACAACCTGGAAAGCCAGGCCTTGACCTTCCCCCCGTTATCCTTGCCCGCTATGGAAACGACAAGAAGAAGCGCACAATTCTTGTGTACGGCCACTACGACGTTCAACCGGCGGAGAAGAGCGATGGCTGGGCTACCGAGCCTTTCACGTTGACGATCGACGATAAGGGCCGCATGTTTGGCCGTGGCAGCACCGATGATAAAGGTCCCGTCTTGGGATGGCTCAACGCCATTGAGGCCCACCAGAAGGCTAATGTTGACTTCCCAGTCAACCTCCTAATGTGCTTCGAGGGCATGGAGGAGTATGGCTCCGAGGGCTTAGATGACTTGATCAACGAGGAGGGCAAGAAGTACTTTGCAGATGCGGATGCTGTCTGCATTTCAGACAACTATTGGCTCGGCACAGAGCGCCCCTGCCTGACTTATGGTCTTCGCGGGTGCAACTACTACTCTATCGAGGTGTCCGGCCCCGGCGCCGACCTTCACAGTGGCGTATTCGGAGGCACTGCCCAGGAACCCATGACCGACTTGGTGCGCGTGATGGCGACCCTTGTCGATACCAATGGAAAGATTCTGATTCCCGGCATTATGGAACAAGTGGCACCCGTCACCAAAGAAGAGGAGTCGCTATATGAGGATATTTCATTCACAATGGACACGCTCCACGAGTCCCTTGGCAGCAAAACCACCATCTTCGATGACAAGAAATCTACTCTTATGGGACGTTGGAGATATCCTTCCCTATCCCTACACGGTATTGAGGGTGCTTTTTCAGCCCCTGGTGCCAAGACGGTTATCCCAGCCAAGGTCATTGGAAAGTTTTCCATCCGAAGTGTGCCTGACATGGATATCGACGCCACAAACACCGCCGTGTGCAGCTATGTCGAAGAGCAGTTCAAGAAGCTCGGAAGCAAGAACACCCTCAAGGTGTACCCTCAGCACTGCGGAAAGTGGTGGGTTGCCTCGCCCAACCACTGGAACTTTACCGCCGCTGCCAAGGCTGTTGAGCGAGTATGGGGCATGAAGCCCGATTTTACCCGTGAGGGTGGAAGGTAGGTCATACTGAAGAATTGCCTTGTATCTCGTGGGAAAAAAAAACAACTAACCGATATCTAGTATCCCTGTCACTCTCACCTTTGAGCAAGCGACTGGCAAGAACGTTCTTCTCCTCCCCATGGGAAGCTCGACAGACGGAGCGCATTCCATCAACGAGAAGCTGGATAAGAGAAACTATATTGAGGGCATCAAGCTTCTCGGCTCGTACTTGCACTATGTTGCCGAGGAGCCAATGGCATGAGCTCGAAGACAGACTTAATAGTTCACTAATCTTCACTTAGACTAATGTAATTGAACAAATGAACGAACTTGTAAACTTGTAACACTTATCATTCTCATGGTTGCCGGGGTTGGACAGTTCCAAGCATTTGAGTAACAATACTAACGTCGATGGCCCTAGAAACGTGCCTAGCGATTCTAACCCATAGAATGTATGACACAACAAATTGCTCGCAAACCATTATTCTTGCCAAGTTGGAAAGAGTACAGAGAGCCATATAATACTAAAAATGAAGAAGTTAGATTATTGCGTATACTGTTTAAAGCCAACTAGCGCCATGAAAACCCATTCAATGCCCAATATTGAAAGTAATGTCATAATATACGCCGGGTATCGATCCGTTCATTTCCTCCAAGGTATCACTATAAATAAAAAACTGTTCCACCAAACATCCGACTCACAGCGATCTCAAGCAGCCAACAATCTCGTAAACACAGTCGGTTTTTTTCCACTGCCATCGGGCTCTCTCCCTTGAACAAAGAAATAGATAGAGAAACTAGGACGGCCTATTATGACGAAGCCCGGTGTTTTCCTAATCCGGAAGCAGCCTTTTGCGCTCGCCTTCGGGCCACTACCTGTGCATCCCAAGTACCCGAGAATATGTCCTCGCATTCATCGGAGTCGTCGGAGTCGAACACGACTTCGTCATCATGGTTGATATAGGTGGAGGATTGTGGGTTGGACTCGTGGTTCGCATGCTCGTCGAGAGTCACGTCCTCCCATGTTGTATACGTCGTAACCCGCTCTCTCTCCAGAATGAACTTTCCAATTTTGTAATGCTGGCTCGGATCGCTAGCACCGTGATATGTCCAGCCGATTTTGGCATTGCACACAGCGCAGGTGATGTCGGCGACTGTGTGTCTCCCCGTGGCCAGAAGGCGACTTTCACGTGGCCCGACACGAATATTGACCAAATCCCGAGCCTGAGTTTTCCCGTCTGGCCCCGTAGGAGGGCTCATGAGATACGCGCGGCCATAACGGCCGGTGAAGCCCTTGCTCACGATCTGGGAGCTGAAGGCGAAGTCTACAGAGCAATTGGCGCAGCGGATTGTATCGGGTTGCGTTTGCACGAGGCGTCTTGGCGGGGACGAGCCCGGGTCGGAATGAGGAAAGGATTCCAGGTCTGAGATTGGGGAATCGAGTGACGATGAAGGGGAAGATGAGAGCGAGTCAAGGGGCGGGGGAGACGAGATAGAGGGGACAGTTGCACGCCTTTGAAACGGTATCTTCAGAGTTGGCAGTAAGAATGTGGGGAAGAATGATCGGCTAACCGATGAATCGCGGTGAGCTGTAGGTAGCATGTTGGCAAAGACGTCTAAGTATAATCTCCACCATCAAGATGTTGTTGGCAGGGGAGCCATGCTAAGGTAAAAGGCATAAAACAGAAAATGTACGGAGTACAGGTTCAAGTATCACAAGGTTTCTTCACTTCAGAAAAAAAGAAGTCCAAGGTATAATAGCGATAATCGGAGATGTTGGGAGCAAAGACTGCGGGGTACGAGCAGGATGAACCTGATATGACGGAATACGATATTGAAGTATGGAAAACTAGAAGGACTAAGGGCTTGGTATCTCCTGATATTACAAGTGTGAACCCAAAGTTATTTGAGGGATGTGCTAATTAAGGCTGGTGTGGCTTGTAGAAGGAAGTTCAAGGCAATCCAAGGCAAAAAGAGAAGAGACTCTCACTCACATGATCGGAGGCGATAAAGATTTGGGCAGCTCGACAAGAGCAGAGTGCATCACAAGTGGGGGAGACCCATGGCACAGTGTAAGTCTCTTTTTTATACTGCTTGAATATTCTGTCTCGCCTCCAACAGTGAGACAGTGCGGGGTCTAGAACCCCATACTCCATACTATTTGAAAGCCACAAGGCCACAACCCAAAAGTGGCCTCCCACGATTAGTGTCGGTACTTTTATTAATAATACCCGTACTTGTACGGAGGAAATGGGCTTTTGCTTTGCTTCGTTTCTGCCGACCACCGGTTGCCAAGTGAAGAAAAATTGAGGGGATTCTGGTTCTGTTTCCAGCGAGTCATAAGCGAGCATTCCATCGGCTGTACTATCCTAATCCAACGACTGGCAGCATTGAGCGACCCCCTATCCATGTTGTACTCCGTATGTACGGAGTACGGAGTACTAATTACAAACTAGTTTAAAGTCTCCCACACAAATTCCAAGCGGTGAGCAAAATGATTTGCTCTGATTGATTTAACCACAAGAGGAATCGGCTCGGTGAGCGAAGACTATTGATTTTTCGAGTGCCAAGAAAATGAGAAATATACTACATACTTGTAGTTTACTCCGTACTCTCCTCAAAATATATGGAGTACGTGTATACTCACGTACAAATTGGCCCACCATCCTAGTGGACAGTGGTGGGAAATAGGCCATTACACTACAGGGACCATTGCACACTGTACGCCCGCCAAATCCAAGCCCGCCTATGGGGTGAATTTTAGGGGAGTGGCACACCTGCACACCAACACACCTGCACACCCACACATACAGTACAGATACTGTATTTGTAAACCAGATCCAACTCTTTTATGGCCTTTCCGCCACATTTCTTCCTTTTCCCCTCCCTCACCAATTCCCCCATCGAACCATCCAGAATCAACCAGTACGTGATCCCCTTCCTCAATTTCGCATTTCGGCGTACATATTCCATTCTAACAACCCATTTCTAGGCAATTTTAAAAGACCACCAATTCCTACTCAACTTTGCCTCACTCTACCGTACTCTTTCAATCCAGAGCAGACCGACCAAACACAAAACTACCATTCTCCAACTTACACCTCATCTTCGAAACCCCACCGCACCGAATTCTCTAGCAAGACAACCGTGGCTTTACTCGACTATCATGGCGCCAATGAAAAATCAATCGATTAATAGTAGTAGTAGTAGTTATGGCGAGGACGTTGCCCGACGGGCCAATGTCCTTGCCAGCTGCTACATTGTCGACAACCTAGGCTCCGTCAAGGGCCTTCACTACTGCACTACCCGGCCTGCCGGTATGTCTCCTTCTCCTGGTGCCACTCCGCGGCCAGCGCCCGGGCTACCGTAGTATCCGCATCTGCTGACAGCAATTCTTTATTAGGGGCCGAGTGGTATTCCTGAGGTCCCTTCCTCAGGACTACCAGCACCACCGTCAAGTCCCCCCCTTGCCGCTATAACATCTTCCAATGAGATTGCCATCTTGCCCAAGTCAAACGGCAGACGGTCCGAAAATTCGGGGAAGATGTATAGCAGGCGAGGGGGGGCAGCATCATCAATCAGGGAAGGATGTGAGAGATTCTTTTGTGAGACCATCAAGACCGTTTTCACCGGTGAGGGGAATTCAGTCAAGTATGGCTCCGGCCTGATGGATGCTTATTTGCCGACGCCACCTGAAGAAGAGGGTGGGCTTGTCCGTTGGCCTTCCAATACGAGCAGCATAAGCAGCAGCAGCAGTTGTGCTGTAGCCGCCGGTCCCGTCGGTGCTCAGGTCATTGCCTGGGCCGAAATCTGGGACTATCAAGGCGGTGCTAGCTTTCGTTCATTCGTCACTGACGACGGCTCGGAAAAGTCGTTGTTTGTGTTCTTTGATGCTGGGGTTATGGGACGAGAGTTGAAACAAGCGTATGCCTCCCTCACCAACACGTCCTCGCCGCTTCCAAGCGCATTCAGGGTACTAACACACGATTTAGTCTCATGGCACTCATCGAGCTCGCTGACTCGCCTCTGGGCTGTTCTCGACTGGTTCTTTGCATCGACCGATGCATGGAGGCTAACGAGGCCGCGGCCTTGATGAAGAGTTTGCAATGGGTTGGGTTTGAGCTCACCACACTTGATAACTGGGCCCTGGACACTACTACTGATGTTACCAGTGAGCGTTGGGTGTTTATGGGCATGGAACTTTAAGGTTCTTTATGCATATTTTCTCAAGGCTTTTTACTAGGTTGTTTTTCTTCTTGGCTCTTAGCAGTCGGAGTTTGTGCCAGCTTTCCTTTTACCATTCACACACATATTTCCTTGCACGTCACAGTACCGAGACTGCCGAAACATTCAGCTCGTCTGCTGTAGACAAAACTTGAACCCCTACTATCATCATCGACCCTGTTCGCACTTGTTGTTCTCGCAATTGGTTCTTTGGTTCGGATTTTCAGATTGATTTTCTCGAAACCTACACTTCTCCCTGTTTCGTGCTCTTGGAAAAGCTCGGTTTCCTTTGGCGACTGTAGCAAGAACTCGGGCGGGGATAGGAGACTTGAGCTCTCCATTACTAGCATCGGACATGACTATCTTATTTTAGTATGAGGATTTTAAAAATACAAAATCTTTACAATGGGTATATGCAATGGCCCAAATTGTTAAAACTGTGATGTTCTTGTTTTTCTCTTTTATCCCATCTCTCGCAGTGCATTCTAGACTTTTAGCTATTCTATTTTTCAAGGGCTCAGTAACATAAAAATTGTAGTCGCAATGGCGCCATCATAACTTCCATCCCATTTCCATACGCCCATCTATTCCTCCATCCCATCCTGACTGCCGCTGTATCCCAGCTTAGACTCATAAAATGCAGAGAGCCACACTCGTCCCAACTCAGCTATCCAGCACCCCTTCGAATTTCCTCACCTCCATGCCCTTCTCCTTGAGGAAGTCCTTGACCTGCGCAACAGTGTACTCTCCCCGGTGGAACATGCCAGCGCCGAGCGCAGCATCAGTAGGCGTCTTGTCGAAGACCTCCTCAAAGTGCATCGGGTGTCCGGCGCCCGACGACGCAATGACGGGAATGCGAACGGCGGCCTTGACCTGGTTAATCAGCTCCAAATCGAAGCCGGAATTTGTGCCGTCGCGGTCAATGCAGTTGAGGAGGATTTCGCCGGCGCCCATGGCCTCGACGGCGCGGACGAGTTCCACGACGTCTAGATCGCGGGTCTCGCGGCCCCCGCGCACAGTACACGCATACCAACAAAACGGCTCGCCCCCGGGCCCCGGCTTCGTCGTGGCAATGGTATGGTGGCGCGTCACGTCTTGTCGGGCGACGTACACGCGCTTCGGGTCCACGCTGACGACGACGGCCTGGTTGCCGTAGGCGGCGGAAATTTGTTCGATGGCGGTGGCGCCGAAAAGGCGGCCGCCCGTGGCGTAGTACTCTTCGGCGGCGATGACGGCGTCGGAGCCGATCGAGACTTTGTCGGCGCCGCTTTTGAAGTACATTGTGGCGATGTCGAGGGCCGAGACGCGGGTTCCGTCCGTGTCGACCGTGTCGCGGATGCCGCCGCCGATCGTCAGCGGTACGAAGACGGTTTCCGCGGTGCGGCGGACGATTTCGAGCATGGGGAGGTCGGCGATGGGACAATCGCGGAAACTGGTAATGTTGAGGAATGTGACTTCGTCGGCGCCCTGTTCGTAGTATTTCTTTGCTAGTTCGACGGGTTTGCCGAGATTTCGCACGTTGCGGGTGTCGCCTTTTTCTCGGACGTCGTATTGATCTCCTTTGGTGACGACGAGGTCACCTTGGTCGTTTGTGCGGACGTCGAGGCAGGCGATGATTCTACGGGTCAGGGCGTCGCGAAAGGTTGACGGGTCATGGATTGGGGGCGGGATTGTGAGGGACTTTGCGCCTTGGCCGTTGAGGAATGCGCGGATGGCACGGAGGCCGGCGACGCCGCTTTTCTCAGGGTGGAATTGGGTGGCGAAGACGTTTCCTTTGGCGACGGCGCCGACGAAAGTTTCGCTTCCGTATGTGGATGTGGTCACGGACCAGCCTTGCTTCTCTAGTTCTCCGGCTTCGTATGCATATCGGTACGAGTGGACGTAGTAGTACTTTGATTCGGGCCGGATATCGTATATTGTTGATCTGGCAGCGGTATTTGCGTCGTTCCAACCGATATGGGGTACGGATTTTGTGGCGGAATCAAAACGGCCAAGGCGTCCTGGAATGATTCCAAGACCGGGGACATCAGGGTCTTCGCTCGATCCAGCAAAGAGGGCTTGGAGACCGACACAGATTCCCATGAAGGGTTTTCCGGCTTCGATGTGTTTCTTGATAGGCTCGAGATAGCCTGCAGCCGATAGTTGGGTGAGGCAATGGCCGAAATGGCCCACGCCGGGCAGAATCAGAGTCTAGGCATCGATAACAAGTTAGAAGAGAGGGTGACTTGGGCGGAATGGACTTTACAGAGGTCTGGTTGAGGAGGGATAAGGCTCTTGGTGCATCATACCTCGGCGGAAGCAACATCTTCGGGAGACTTGACCCAGTCGACCTCGTACCCGACAGCTTCGATGGCATTCACAAGACTGCGAATGTTGCCGGCCACATAGTCCAACAGGCTGACGCGGGGCATGATGCTGGCGAGAGGGAGGGGTTTAGACCCAAAGCAACGAGATACACACCAACGGACGAAAGAGTGTACTAGGACGAAGAACTAGACGAGGTTGTATATTAATTAAAGTCTGTTGACAATGGGCTATCGTCTTTTCTTTCGACTTCTTTTTGCGCAAGGGAGGGAAAAAGCGCCAGTGAGGTCCCAACTTTATGACTCGATCTAAACCTAATAATTTGCTAAATTACTTTTTGACTTGTCTACCAGAAGAGCGCCGATTTTCGCAAGAATAAACCTCTTAAAAAAAATCATCAGCCAACCCATTGGATAATAGCTGCTGGAATGGTGGGGTTAATGGGGTTAATGGGGTTAATGGCGAGAGATCCATTAGGCGGGTCTCCGTCCAGCTATTAATATGCTCTGTACGGGGTACCTTCTACCAGTATTAATAGAAGGTCAAATAGAAGGTCAGGAAGGCAGAAACTGCCCCGAGACTCGTTGACCGCCCTGACGTAGTTGGGTGAATCGCGGGGTGAATCATGTACATGTACCACCCACTTCAACTTCATCACATATTACTATAGCATACTTTATATAATCAACCGTCTCATTTCTCATTTCACTCCTTAAACACGACTCCCTCGATGCCTTCTACTACAATACTTTTTGGCTAACGGTTTAAGGCTTTCTTTTCATGGTCCCTACTGTTGTTTAAACGTTAGGATGGCCTCAATTACTGCGGAAAGCGTTGGTCCCTCAGCCGCCACCATCGACGTACCAAGCAGCAGGGCCCCGGCTGCATCGTTGAATGTTCCCGACATTGCTGGCTTAAAGGTAGACGACGACACAGAATGGGAGTATGAGTACTCGACTACCGAAACAGAGGTGTGTAGATTCGATATGTTGCCAAGGATGTTCTCGCTAACCCCTCATCTCAGACATATTACATGGCTCTCGACATGTCTATCCCAGAATTCGCCTCGAGGCCATCAGAGAATGCTCTCCACGCAGGTCGTGGGTCATTTCATCCCCAATGGGTAGCTGATCCCGAATCATTACGGTCACGAGATATCGCCCACCGTGCCCGCCCCCCCGCCGTCCATTTAGATGGGGAGGACGATGACGATGACGAGCCGCTCCCAGAACCCGAAGACGACATAGACGATGCACCTGTCAATTTGACGCGGCCGCGAGGAGCAGCGTCCAATGCCTCAGGCGACGGTGAGGAGGGTGAAACGAAAGATGACGACAAGGCACTCAACGACATACAAATTCTCGAACTTCATTCTGAGAATCCCATCATATCTTATAGGGGAAAGGTATTCGAGGGCCGTTGGGCAGAGGTCTTGGGTACGGAATTGATATTCGCAAAACACGAAGAAGGTTCACGACTCCCCGTAGTACGAAACCTACCAGGGAACGTTGACTTATTGGCCGCCAGTACGGCGCGGATCCAGACAACGGAGAAAGTATTACGGCCCAAGGGAGGCGCCGCGGAGCGTCTCGCACAGTACAAGAAAGAGAACCACATCCGAATACCAGTGGGGGGCAAGGACTACACGGGAGAGCGCCGGGCGCAAGCCCGATTCCTTGAGAATCTCATGGCAGTCAAGAAGAAGGCGGGCGAAAAGGACGATGTAACCGTTTTTGCCAAACCGGCTATCAACAAGAGCTTTACGGACTCTCGAAACCCGGACTGGGTGCACCGACGAAGAAGACATCTGGCAGCCGATCCCAACGCACCACCTCACAAATTCAGAAACCGGAGAGGCCGGCTAAGAAGGCCCAAGAGTCCGGTCAGCCAGCCTGTAACGCCCACAACAACCTCTGCGGCGGCCTCTGCGGCTGCCACTGCACCTACTACTACTACAGGGCAAGACGTGCTGTCCGTTCCTACACCTGCTACTTGGGCCGACCTTGATGCGGCAGGACAAAGTACCAAAGCACCTTCCGCAGACAGTGAAAAGGATAAAGACGGTGATGTCTCGATGCAATAGTGTCGAGGCGCCGATGTTATTTTTAATTGTATTTTCTTTCGGCTGGGGACACAAAATGGCATTGTTTTTAGGGGAAGGTTTGCTCTTGGAGTTTTTAGGTACGGATTAAAATGAATATATATTGCTACGTCACATGTACTACTCAAAGTGTTATTGGTGTTGATGAATTTTGTGGCGTTGCCCTGATCTTTAGTCCAGTCGGGCATGTGGCGAGGGATGAATGTTCAGATGGTCTCGTGAGAGTTAAACCAGGACGCAGTGAGAGATGTTTGCGGTGAGAATGGCATCTTTACAGGAACGACCAGCCCCTGGCCACGTTACTTCTTATATCAGATTGTACTGAGAAGTAGTCTGAAAACTAATACGGAGTAGTTGCAACAAAAAGGCCTGATCACGGAAGCCACACTGCCGAACCCGATACACATACGATTGTAAACTAGTTTATACGGAGTATTACGTTTCCCCTCATAGTCTAGCCTTTGGGGTGGACCTTGGGTGGGCAAGAGTCGGTGAAGTGGTGAATACCACTCCACAGTGGTCAGAGATGTTCTCTTCAGGGGCGTTCTTGATTTCTCTTTTTTAACTGAATTCCGTGGCAAAATATGTAATACTAGACTACGGAGTAGATAACACTGGCTGGGTTCAAAGGCTCCCGAACCGAGTCAAGTAATAGCAGGAGTTGCTTCTTTGTTTGGAAGGGGCCTAGCGCCAGGGTATGGGCTAAAAATGCACTGCAGCCACTATCAACTACCGCCTTTCAGTGGGCATAGCGTGGCATAAGCCCCGTTGTTCCTACGCCTCAGCCTCAGCCTCTAAACTACAACGAGAACGAGCGATTGGAATCCATCCTGTTTTCTGTCTGTCCGTCCGCCGAGGGACCCCGCTTTAAAGTGGGCAGCGATTCTCGATTCGCTGGCTGGTCCATTGTTGCCCGCCCTCGCATATGGCCGTCCAGTTAGTTCTTCCTTTGTCTCATCCTACTGCTATTCTCTTCTTCAACATCGATTTGGCTTCCGGTTCCAAATCTCTCCCTTCTCTCCCTAGACGGTCTTTTTTTATTATTTTGCTTCTTGGTTACGACTGGTTCGTCATTCATTTACCGTCTGCCTCTCGTATATCTTCCTCCTCTTTCTTGGCACCCCGCAGCACAGCTGAGAGCGAGGTCGGCTGCATCCATGGTTAAATCCAGCAAGCCCAGCAATCCCCCATTCCTTGTCCCGCGAAGGCACCCACAAGGGTTGTTCCCGGCCCAGTACACCGAAATTGAATAGTTGCACTCCGAATTGCGTTATCTTGAGCTAACCGCCAACCTTGATGCACCTTCGCAAAGCCGCTCAATCCTTCTAGACCGGCCATTGGTTGTGGCAGCTCACGGCGCGCCACCCCAACCTCGCAATGTACCACCTACGACGGGTGACGTATATCACCGTCTTCTTCCTCATAATCTCCTTTACAGCATGGTTCCTTCCTCGCGCATTGAACCCGGTCCCTCCGAGCCAGGAAAAGAGGCGCGAGGACAAGTCCTTCGTGGACTCGTCGCCGTACTGGATCGACCGCCAGGCATGTCGCTGGCTCAGTTTGTGCGGCATTCACCATCTTAGACGAGACCCCCCCTTGAGATCGCCCTTCCCTCTGCCCCCAGACGAGGATGACAAACCTGATGAATTGATGTTGGAGCTGCGGTCCCTACTTTCCGACCAGGAGAGGTCGCAGGCCTGGCAGTCGGCCCCGGAAGCCACCCGGCGGCCTCGGGGCAAACGAACCGACAAGGAGGAAGTTAAGCTTCTATCGCATATCCCTCACTATGTCCTCGAACATGCGCCGCTCGTTCACCTGAGCTCGTTGGAGCATTTCTGGCCTGCCGACATTGCCGAGCACGTGCGCCACTTGTCGCCCGATGGCGAGGACTTTGAAGACATGCTCAACATGACGGACCCTCTATCTCTCGACACTCTACATACCCTCAACAACTACTCTAGCGCCGTATACCTTGCGAGTCACGACGATGTGGAAGGACGGCCGAATTGGCTTTATAGCGATATCGGTATCCCTACGCCCTTTCAAAGGGGTGATGACGTTGGCGACGATGCGCCAGAGCACGACTCTCCGCAACCCCTTCCCGAGGAGGAGCAATGGACCAGCCCGGCAACTACATGGTTCGATGTCGATCCGTCAAGACCTCTCCATCGCATTGCAGACCCACGGAAGCTGCCTTTCCAAAAGATCGATCGTGACAGTGCAGCTGGAGGGCCACGGGGCCGTCACAAGGCCATTCCTCCCATGCCCATTCCTGAGCCCGGGCCTCATGTTTCTAGGAAAGAATCCCAAAAGACACAGGACCAGAACAATCAGCAGCAGAAACAATCCAAAAAGCAACACCAGCAGCAGCAGCAGCAGCAGCAGCAGCAGGATGAACCGACGCAGCAGTTCCTAGGTTTCAAACCCGATTCGGGTGGATACTCCAAGGCACCCGCCGTCTTGATTCTAGTCGACAAGGGCGACGGAATTCTCGACGCCTTCTGGTTCTTCTTCTACAGTTACAACCTAGGCCAGACGGTCCTAGGCATCCGCTTCGGAAACCACGTCGGCGACTGGGAGCACTGCATGGTCCGCTTCGAACACGGCGTCCCCCGCGGCATCTTCTTTTCCGAGCACGAAGGCGGCCAAGCCTACGCCTGGCCCGCTGTCGAGAAAAAGGGCAAGAGACCCGTCATCTACTCGGCCGTCGGCTCCCACGCCATGTTCGCCATGCCCGGCAACCACCCGTACATCCTCCCCTTCAGCATGCTAAAAGACGTCACGGACCGCGGCCCCCTCTGGGACCCGGCCAAGAACCGGTACGCTTACTACTACGACTACGACGAAGCCGATGATCAAGACCCCTCGTCCCACCCCTCGTCCCAGACGGACGCCGACGCATCGCCCAAGGGCCTCACACCGACGGCCGAAAATCCCAACGCGCCAACCTCGTGGTTCCACTTTGACGGCTTCTGGGGCGACAAGCTCTTCCCCCTCGCCGACCCCCGCCAGTGGCGCCTCTTTTCGCAGTACCACTACGTCACGGGGCCTCAGGGTCCCAAGTTCAAGAGGTTAGGACGCAGGAAGTTGTGTCAGAATACGGCGTGTACTATTCTTCATAGCGTCGAGCCTGGCCGCACGTGGTACGGTTAAGATTTCGTCTTTTCCCTCGCATCTTTAGACTGGAGTTTTGAAATTTTATTTTATTTTTTTGTTTGGTTATATATCTCGGGATTTCCTTTATCCTTGATTGGTTTTCCTTTTTTTTTGATACCTTGGAATTGGAGTATTACATATCATATATCGCAAAATCATCACCATTTCCTCCTAACATTTTTCCATCTATCCCTTGAAGTGATTACTGCACAGCATGACATGGAACCGGGTTAAAAAGAAAAGTAGTTCGAAATAGTGGTGATTTTCGATCTTATACAAGAAGCAAAAGTAGAGTTCGTAACCGCCCATTCAAAACGTACATGAAAAAAAGTCTATGCTTTGCTTTGTTTCCAACCCAAAGACAAAAAACCGCACAAGTGCTTGAAAAGAGGGAATAAGATCGCCTACCACCGACTCCAACATGAGTATACCGCCATGAAACCGTCGCTGTTTAAAAAAAAATGAAAAAGTGAAAACGTGAAATGAAAATGAAAATGAAATAGCCCCAATTAAATTGCCGTAACTCATTGACTTCGACTCATCCTCTTTAAAACGTATCCAGATTTTAGAATTATAAAGTGCAAAACACACCCGGGGACCCTGAGAGGGGGGGAAACACATTCCTCGTTCATGTAAGGCCAAAAACCCCTTCATGGCATCATCTCATCGTCATCCTCGTGTATGCGAAATCCGGCACCAGCGTCCGAGCTGGGTACGTTCCACCCGTGTTGTGTGCTGGGGTACTCGGATGGCTGGCTGCTGTTGTTGCTGATGTCGTCGCCGTGAGCCTCAGCATCCATCGGGTCAATGTTCTCGCCGTCCGACATTTGATCCTCGATGCCCGGCCACGGCTCGTCTTCAGGGAGAGCATATTCTTGAGCATCCTGATGTTGGAGTTGAGTCACCATGCCGTTGCTTGACAGACTGTCTTCTTCTTCGTGGTCGTAGCTGGCCGTAGAGCCTGTGCTGTATGGTTCCATATCCGCATCTTCATCATCGGATGTCTCAAGTGGTTGTAAACTTCGGCGCCTACCACCACTGCCTAACTGCGGGGTAGTCCGATAGACAGGTTGGTTTTGATTCGGCAGTTGTGCTTCGGGACCCGGTGCATTGCTGTACGGGGTGGCGTAATATGGAGTGGTTTGTCGGCCAGGTTGGCCTCTTTCGCTGGGCGCATGATCCACGCCTGGAGGCGCAGGGCTAGGAGACGTCGTGCTCCATCTTGGGGTATACCGAGCACGACTAGGTGACCTAGTACGGCGGTTCTTCATGATGGCAGTCGTGGCCACCGGGTTTCGGGTCTGGCGACTGCTCGAACCAACTTGGCCACCATAAGAAACGACGCGTCGAGAAACATGGCGAGGAGTGAGTGCAGCGGGAGGGATTGAGGCGGGCATGGACGTGGTGCGGATATACAAAGGCCGCCCGGCTTGTGACCGGGACTTGGGCATGTGAGTTTTGTGTGTGCCGTGTGATGGGTAGTGGGGATGGTCCATTCCAGTAAAGAATTGTTGCGAAGGCGAAGATGAAGGGGACCGATGTCGCTGGTGAAGGCCGAGTGGAGATTCTGAGCTGGTGGGCGCTTCATCAAGATTGTCGTTCCATGCCCAGTGCTCCTCTAAAGCGTCAGCTTCCGGAACAGTGCGCTTTCCCAGGTCGCCGTCCGGGTAAACACGACTGAGTTCGCGCACTGCCTGCCATGTCCAACCATGTTCGAATGAATAACGGTCTTGGAAGTAGGCATCAGGCTGCGTAACGAAAAGTCTCGGTTCCGAGGATCGCATCATGACGGAGCTGAGGAAAGATACAGTCCAAATAGCAGGGGACAGGAGATCGCCTGGATCGAGGAATCGAAGACGTGAATGCTTATGGACCTTCCTCAGCGGGACCCATTCCTGGCGTAGGCCAAGGAATTGATTATGGGCAGCATCCTGACAGCGATTGCGTCGTTTTGACGAGTACACCCCAACATCACGGAGTAGACTGCCAAAGGCAGCAGTCATGGCAGCCTGGACACTGCGAGCATCGGGGCCTTTGACAACAATCTTACGCACAAAGCCGCGGCTTCTTAGGCGCTTGTCAATAAGGCCGTTGGCACCGAACGCCTTGGGAAGCAACCAATCATGCTCATCGTCGATATTAGCCCATTCGCCGGCAAAGGGAGATTGGGCGCGAGCATTTGCAGGGGTGCAGGTATTAGGCATCTGGGTCCAACCCTGGCTAGATTTGGTTTCCTCAGTCTTGAACTCACTTGCCTGCTGCCAAATCCTCTTGAGAGCAAACGGAAGGAATACGACCTCGACTTCCCAAGGCGAAGTGTGTGAAGGCATGAGAGACTGGAGCTGTGACACCTGTGATTGGAGAGTGTGCAACTGGTCGAGGAGTTCACTCGAATGGACCCCTCCGGTGGTGAGTTCAGAAGAGGTGGATGCCACGCTAGCGGTCGAGGCATCAGGGCCAGTGAGCCTGTGAATGCGCAAGCTAGTTAGACTGTTGTTATCATTCACCAGCCGCTCAACTTCCTCTACACGTGACTCAAGGTCGGTGACTCGAAGATCTGTTTGGTCATGCTTTTCAACACAGTCGTCATGTCCGGTAGTAGAAAAGGAGCAGTTCTCCAGACGGTCAAGACGCTGTTCATGACCCGTGACCACGTCAGAAAGGTTCCGAAAAGCTCCTTGGGAGGGGCCTAAGAACCGGGCATCCCCTGATTCCATCAGCATACTTCCGGGTGTGTCCGAAGGGGCCTCAGCTCGGACCATGGTGGTGCAAGAAGCGCCCGCAGCCTCTCCCTCATGGGACTGCGGCGCCGGTGTAGAAATAGTCTCCTCCGGTATCCTTTCCTGGAGTGGAATTCGGGTTTTGGGGTTGCGGGCACTACTCAGTGTCTGCAATCCTTGACCAGCAAAGGGCCGAAGATAACGGGACGATGCTATGGAACTTGTTTGAGAAGGAACTAAACATTGAGAAGGTATGGGAGGTAGATTCGAAACGGGTGGTACACTGGTCGACACAGTAGGTGGTGGCTGGGGTGACAGGCCACCATCCCCCCAGCTTAATGTATCAGGCAACGATGCTTCGCGGCGCGGCGTCGCAGGCCGATCGCGAGGTCCGGCATCGTCTACCTTAGTTGTAGTTGTAAAAGAGACAGGGCTTGCCACAATGGTGGGGTTTCCCGGGACGGTGTCCATTTCCAAAGCCGCCGGTTGGCCGGGCGGAAGCAAGCCAAAGGATAAATCCAGGAGAGGACTCAGTGGCTCCCTCATTAATTTGGGTTTCTCTTGGTCAAACCCAGCTAGGAGATCCCCAGGAGACGCCTTGGCGGCAGAATGGTCATCATGGAAACAAGCATGATGGGAGCACATGCAAAAGACAGTTTGGTCATTGTTTGAGACAGCATCGGCCAGGCTCCTCATGCCGGCAGCCGATGCACGACTCCAAAAGCGGCGGCAGCCGCATCTAGCGCCACCAGCGCCAGGTGTCAAGTCAACATAATTACACTGCCCATCCGGAAGCGACGGCGCGGCGCGCTCAGCGGGGAGATCTGTATATATATCAAAGAAAGTGCCACCTATACGAGGTGCATCGAAGGGTGTCGCGTCCATTGGGAAGCCTCCCAATGCATTATAGGGAGTTGGGGATATCGGTGTCGGGGTAGGCGGGCACGTGAGCCAAAGGGTACCGAGAGGGACAGGGTAGGCCGGTTGTAGAGCGAGTGGACGAAAAATCTCGGAGCGATCCCAACCAAGCCCAGTCGGGTCGCCGTATGAGGTCTCTAGAAGCGCATGGCAATGCTGGTCATGGTCTCTGTTAGTCCCATCGAACGGGGGTATTGGAAAAGACATGGAGTGGCATGGGGCAAGATCCTCAGGCAGGAACTGACCACGTAGGAAAGAGAAAGACCAAGAAGGCAGCAAGTCGGTTCGGGGCGGGGAACTGGTCAAATTTATATGCTGCAAAATGAGAAGTAACGAGGGGATCGAGAGGAAAGGGTATGTGTGGTGTATGCCTAGAGAGGAAGTACGGGTCAGGAGGATCGAAAGAAAGCGAGGCGAGTCTGGAGGAGGATGTCGAATCAAAGGTTGAACAATGGGGAAGGGCGTGAGAAGAGAGGTATGAGCGGGCCGCGAGGGTAGAGGGAAAAAAAAAAGGACAAGGCCAGAAAGGGTGGGAGGAGAATGGGAATCAATCGTGGGGGGGGGAGCGGCTGCGGTGCGGTGATTAAGCTTAGAGACTAAACCAATACGTCCACAGTGCACTATAGTGGGTGGTGTGGAGAACTCGCTTTAGCTTGGTTGTACGCCGCGCCCGCTGCACCTCTGTCGAGTCGTCTTCATGCCTGTTACGATTTCTTCATTCTAGAGACGATCTATATCACACCATGCCTAACCAACACGAGAAGTTTTACACATATCCAAGGAAACCGATTGGCAAAGAAACTGTCGGCCGCCCTCCGAGGTCCATATCATCAAGTCGCTGGAGGGGGAAGGGCGGGGCAACAAGGAGAACCCAAGACGCCCAACACACCCAACCTCCAGGCCTACGCAACCACATTGCGAAAGAAAGAAAAAAGAGCACTTACGACACTGTACGCACTCGCAAAGATGCTTTAGCAAATCTGGGGCGTGCTGTGGGAAAACGGAGCCCAATACACGTGCCGTCTAGTCATCCTCCAAGTATCCCAAGATATTAACACTGTCCGTGTCCAAAGCGCAAGGTTTCCCGTAAAGATATCTCGCATCATGAGTGACCTAGTTAGATATCATCCCCCACTTGTCTTCCCTCGACCTGTGTTAACCCCCATCTTGACTCGACGTCTCCGCCAAAAAGGGCGTTCTGCATCACGAAACAAACGCGTCTTCGAGTCCAGGCACTTTAGAATGCCCTAACGCACCGGCAGCTCCCTAGCCCAAAACCCCCCATCATTGGTCCAAACCCTCTTAAACAACCCCTGTCGCTGTAAACAACCCCACCAACTTTTTCCCTAGCGCGTCAAAGTGGTAGCAGGTCCCACAGCGCATGTCACTTTAAGAGCTGCCACACCCTTATCGGAAGCCCTTCACCACCCCTCGCAAGCCTCTTTACAGGGCGCTCGTGGACCCCGTTTTCGTGCATCGTCTCCAAAAGTGACCTCTAATGAGGAGGTGGCGCAACACATAATACTCCATAGGTGGGTGTGGGGCGCATTGTTCAAAACAATGCTCGATCTCATAAATTTTGCGTCACCTCACACTGGGTAAAAGAGGAAGAGGAAAAAAGGAAAGCGGAGTGCCAGATACACGGTGTCATAAACGATCCTGGGTTCAACCTCGGCCTTTATTGCCCCAGAGAACTGGCTACATCTTTGCTGCCCAGCCCGCATTCCTTCTCAGACCCCTCAACCAACAACGAACGAGGCGACCTTACGGAGTACCATTTGTTCAGACGACTCGCCTCGTTTACACGACACCCCGCCTGTTCGGTGGAACTACAGTTATAATCTCGGTGCGACGTTGACTGACCGCCCAGTGCGGTTTGTATGGCTCTCATTCGAGAGTACATGTGTCCCATGCCAAGCCCCGGGTTGTATTGGATGCATCCATTGATGGTTGCCTTATCAAAGCTGGCTAGAATGTCGTGCTGAAGCTCAAGTGATTGAAATATATTGCTAAAAAATGGCCGTGCTATGATGTTTCACACCCCATCCCCCCAAAAAAAGAAAACAGATAAAAAGGCCTAAAACTCCCAGCTTCATGTAAGGGTGTATGATGATGATATGTATGCTCGACCCTATTCACCACCTCGTACACCACCCGACAACCATTCATGTTCAAGACTAAACAGAGGCAATATGCTACACGGCATGCCGACCTCCCAACGAGGAGAGGTCAAGAGCCAACACTGATCCAGGGAGAAAACGGAAAGAAAACTGCGTGAGTTAAACCTCGCCCCAGCTGCCCATCGGCCCATTGGGTGCAATGACAGACCCGGTACCTAGTGACCCGCCAATGTCCCAGTAATGCCGTGACGAGGAACTGCTCCGCCGTGCTGAGCGCTTGGTGCTCTGGCTCGCACAACTCGAGGCATGTCGTATGGCCACTGGGCTAGTTGGGACCGAGACCTTGAACGCCCTGCGCTCCACAGGCCGCACACGACCCGCTACAAGAGGATGATGCTGCCGCACCCGGGCTGCCTTGGCGGCTGTTTCCTGTGTGCTTGACGTGGCAAGATGTGAAGTGCCCGACGTCGCCGGGGTACCAGATACACGGGGACCAAACCGCGAACGGAGGTACCTGAAGACCAGCTTCATATCGAGATCCTTCTCCCATTCATCTTGTGTGAATCCTCCTGGCCTATGACCCGTGTTACTCGCCGTCTCATGATCATCCATACGAGTATCTCTCGGCCCTTGAAACGAAAGTCGACTGGGACCAGGAGCCATAGGCGAATGTCCAGGCTGAACAATAGTCGGCTGGAACTCGGGCACCGCATGTGACAATGCATCTTCTTGCTCCGTAGGGACGGAAACGTCAGTTGTTGTCTCGGGTATGGCAGGTAGGCCAGCATAGGGGAGAGGCGCTTGGTGCACTCGGGAGTAGGTAGAAAAGGCACCCGGATGGCGTGAAAGTTGGTTAACTAGCAAACCGAGTTCGCGTGCTACCGTTTCGAGGATATGAAGTCGCCACTCCCCTTCCGGCTCGGAGTTTTGGGGTAGAGAAGGCGGGGCCCTGTGGGTGGATGCAGAATCGTCTGTTGGCGATGACCTTCCAAATAGAATGGAAAGCAAACCATCGTCGTCAATACCCAGTAAACTCTTGATAACCGTTTGCGTGATTCGTTGCAGTATGCTAGTTGACTTTGGCTCTTCGTCGTCGAAAGCCATTGCCTCGTCGTGCCAACCAAGCTCCCGCTCTAGTTCCTCGCCACCCATAGCTGTTGCTGGTTCAGCTAATGGATCTGACTCCTGGCGTCTGGCGGTGGATCGCGCAACAGATGCCAGCGAATTCCTTCGCCTCCGGGTTTCTTTGTGGATTTCCTCGAGCAGCGCGCGGCTTTGTTCCAGCCTCCATGCTTCGATGCGCTGCATCTTCTCGATTTCCTGAAGTTGATCTTGGTCAACGTCGAGGCGACTTAATTCAAAAGTGGCTTCTTGTTCCTGTCTCCGGTTAGGATTCAGGCGTTCAAAGGCATATATTCGCTCCTGGTAACTCTCCCCCATGGGATTATGGTTTAATCGGAAAGAACCGAGACCATCGTGGTTAGGTAGGACCGGTTGGGATTGAGAAGGTCCATTATAGGGGCTCGGGGTCGAACGGAACTCAGGGAGGTGCCCGTCGAGGCTGTCTAGCTCCGCATCGTCTTCAAGGATATCATCTTCGGGGATAGTGGTAGAGAGTTGTACGGAAGCGGACGGGCCAGATAAGAGTTCGGATTGCGGCACGGTGCCCAAGCTCCCGAGTTCACTTACTCGGGACCGTCCGGGCGTGACCACAGATCCCTCGGTCTCCGTAAAGTACGAGTTTGATGTTGCATTATCGACAGAAGGCGAGAACAGAACCCAAGTCTGCGACCCCTCGACTGGTGCATCGGTCGACTCAGGTCTGTTTGGCACGGTGTACCTCTCCTCATTTGATGGAGATATCACGTGTGGTTGCTGTTGTGACTGGCGTGCTGGCTGGTGAAACGCCATCTTGTCGATATCGAAAGAGCGATGGCTGTGTAAGGGTTCCTATACAGGGAAGAAGGAAATATAGAAATCAAAAGTAAGATGATTAGGAGAAACGAGGAGGGCGGTCACGGAAAGGTAACCTACTCCGTATGTTCGAAGATACTTGTACGCAGTACAATGACGCCAACGCTAGCAGGTCAGGCCGTTAAGGGGACAAAACAAGCTGGACAATCTGGACAACTGACTGTTCTACGTGGGTATCTCTCTATGGTTAGTGTGTTCCACTTTATTATCGAGTGATGAGGGTCTCTTGACGAATAGGATTGCTTTCCTGGTGACTAGTTGCCCCATACAAATTGATAAGAAGAGACCCCACTAAGCTTAATACAGAAGGCTTGCATCAGTTGGGGGTTGATGGTACTCCGTATCGTGGCCAGGAATTCCCCCTCTATTTACGGAGTATTATAAACTACAAGTACACTGCCGCCGTGTTATTGACAGACAGATTCCATAAGAACAGAGTGTATCAAGTGTCTGTTGTAAATACTTAACTTTTCACGGTCGTATTGGTGAACTTCCAGGGCTATTGAAACATGTTGGGCCAGATATACCAATTTCTCAACAATCTGTAATCGGAACCTTAGCAGTCATTCCGTGGATTCTATTAGCTAAAATAGGAGGTACAGTGCCATATTTGATGGATTGGCGCCGCTTCCGGAGACTTTTGGCCCCTCCATACTAAAGGGGCTTCCATCCCACGGGTTCAAGGCTTGGGCGACCAGTGTTGTCGTGTGCAGGCTTCGACGCTCTAAAAGTGCCCCTAATTATGGGCGGGTTATTTGCGCTTCCCTTCCGTCGCTCATTCCAATATTCTCTTCGCACGATGTCGGATGTTTTTGGCCGTTCAGCCTTCTTATCAGGGTGGTCCGCTAGAACAACCATGATACCAAGTGGTAGAACGAAACACCCACACACGCCGACGACTCCTTTGAGCGATCATCGTGACGGCGGCTTGTAAAAGGGGAAAACAATAAAGCATGAACCGTCCGAATGTGAAGATTTGGGAAGCATCGGGGCGACATTCCGATAATGGATCATGCATACGAAGTACTATTGCGTAGCATCCAAGTTTGGCTCGGTTGGCATGTTGTGTCACGCAAATACGCATTTCGCCAGTTATTCGAGTCATAAATGGCAATATAGCCAGCCTGCCATAGGAGAGGAGGTAATACTTTTCGGATTTTGTCAATTCGTCCTCAGACGTTGAATCGTAAACAAGAGGCCCATTTGACAGCAACCTGCGCTCCCTAATTCTCCAAATGTCTTTCCAGGCAGTTCCAAGCTTGGCCGTGAATAAAAGTGCTTCGGTAGAATATACCCCAGCAAAACGGTATCACCCGTGGGTCTCACAAGGAAATGGATTTCAAAGATGCAAGATATTTTTTTCGTGGGGGGAAATACAGCGTGAATTGACCTAAACTAGAGGCTAACCTGCCTTCATGAACAAATGGCCCGGAAGGAGACGCCGTCCTTCGACCCAAACAACCCGACATAATCCTCTAACTTCCCTATTCGCTTAGAAAGCATCAGGGAACTGCTTCATGTTCTGCTCGAGGTTACCGTAGTTGGTAAGGAACTTGACGTAAGCACCATCGACCTTGACGTGGCCAGCGTTCTTCTTCTCCAAGTACTCCTCACGGCGGAGGGGGGTGAAACCCCAGTTCTTGGAGACGATAATCTTTTGGCGACCAGGGAACTTGTACTGCGATCGGCGGAGGGCCTCAAGGGCAATAGCCTTGTCTGTTTCAAAGAATTAGACCTCTGCCAGAAAAAAATGAAGGGGGTATAACAGATGGCGAAACGTACTGGAGTCACGGGTGCGAACGCTCATGAGAATCTGGCCAATGTTGACACGGGCAACAAGACCGTTGGGCTTGCCGAAAGCACCACGCATACCGGTCTGCAGTCTATCGGCACCGGCGCACGACAACATCTTGTTGATACGGACAACGTGGAAGGGGTGGGCACGGACTCGGAGGTGGAAGCTGTCCTTTCCGGAGTTCTTGACGAAGTACCTGATTGCATTGTTAACAAAATGTCCAAAGATCCATTTATCCCCAAACTCGTCCTGTCGAAACCAGTTCGTCCGAATTTTGCAAAAGGCACCGAACTTACTTGTTGGCGCAAATACGGGCGGCCTCAAGGGCCTCAGAGCTCAGCTGTTCATACTCGTTGGAGATGAGGTGAATGCAGAGAGGGAAGTCGTCGACGGTCGCACGCTTGCGGCCGAGATCGTAAATGCGGATCTTGGCGTCGGGGACACCACGGTTGAACCGCGACTTGGGATACGGCTAGAAACGAGAATCATGTCAGTAAGGTCCTGTCCACCAATAGCACAGCGAGCGGTCTTGTCGTCGGGTCGAGGATTTCGGTGATTTGCAGGAGGAAGCGGCTCTGGATGATGTGATCGTTCGGTAGGTGAAAAGCCTCACCTTGTTCTTGCAGTATCGGTAGCAACGAGCTGGACGGCGGGCCATTTTGTCTGATGTTTTCCGGAATCTCTCCTGGTGGTTATCCTATTGACGTAAATGGCGATGTTGTTTGAGGCCGGGTATCCGCCTTTTGAAATATTTGACGGGGGGGCAACTTTTTGGATTTGATTTCAAAGCAAATTATTACGGTCTACTAGAGTCACTCGCCAGACCTTTAGGGCTTGGTAGCCACAATTATTGGCCACAAAACCTTACGGCTAAAAGTCGGTTGAACAGCCCCACCAACATTTTGCCCTTTGTGTGTTCACTAGTTTTTTCCGACGAAAACTATCTTTGAATATTTTGAATTTCGCAATCAGTATCGACGACAAGGGACGAGACGACAACCAACTCTAGCTTCACCCAACAACCACAAATTTCTCGAAATGGCACCTGTGAAGAAGTCCAAGCGCGATGCGCACAGGTATGGAGTTCTCAATCAACCTTTTTGACTGGCAAAAACTTACAATTCAATAGTATCTCGGCCAAGTTGGCTCTCGTCATGAAGAGCGGAAAGGTCACGCTCGGATGTAAGAATCTCATTAACACAACAGCATCGAAAGAGCGCAGTCTGACCTGATTGAAACCAGATAAATCGACCCTTAAGGCCCTCCGAAGCGGTAAGGCCAAGCTCGTTATCATTGCTGCCAACACTCCTCCTCTCCGCAAGAGTGAGCTCGAGTACTACAGCATGCTTAGCAAGGCCCCTGTTCACCATCTTTCCGGCAACAACGTGAGTATCCAAACCCATTGATACGTCGTCTGCACTGAATGCATCCTCGCTTGTTCCCGACGTCCAGGCCATTATGGTTGAGGCGTCGGTTTACCCCGCGAAGAGGTCTATGACGGCCTTGGAGGGTAATTCTATTTACTAACTGTTATTGTAGACCGAGCTCGGTACTGCTTGCGGTAAACTCTTCCGATGGTAAGCTTCTATCGCTTGGTTTTACAAAGCGACCAATTGCTAACTTATTCCTCCCAGCTCCACCTTGGCCATCCTTGATGCTGGTGACAGTGACATCCTTAGCGACCAGCAGGCTTAAATGATTGAAAAAAATTGGGCGGGCATTAATAAACTACTAGGCGTTGGGGATTTGGCAAAACATGGGCGTCGATATTCCGGATAGTACTTCGTTTTGATAGTTCGGATACCATTCATAGACTTGGTGGTGCCGAGTCTTGCAAGGAATAGCATCTGAATTCCACCATCTGCCAAATCCATTGTTGACCCTTATAATTATCGGTGCGGGGCCATCGGCCAGTTGTTCAAGTGTCAATGTGTAGGCCGGGATATAGAGAAGGTCTTTTCTCATGGACTGTTCAAATAAATAAGACTTTCGCCGTAGCAGCAAGACTAACAGTGTGTCCTTTTGCAATCCTATAACAAAGTGACTGGAGGGGGAGCAAGTCGTTTTCCCAGTGACCTATTGGTCATCAATACGTGACCGCCGAAAAAAAAATAAAAGACAGCCTCGGTAGCCAGATAGTGTAGATTATGCATTGACAGAAATATTGTAGTTTAATTACGTGTTAGCGGGTCATGCTTGCTTGAAGTTGTCACCACACGGAGGTCCTCCGCACCTCCGTCATGGCATACCGAATGTTATTGTTAAAGATACTGCGGGTTAGTCCAAGGTTCCAATCCACCCAAAGATTTCGTCGGAAGAGGTGAAGTGTTCAAACGTGACCTCTTCGTCGGCCGAAGCTGAAGCGTTCTGCAATGGTTAATGCGGTTCCTGGAAGTTCCACTGGGATGTCCTGTAATTTGCTGAGGGTCCCCTAAATATTAAACTTGCTATTAGCTGCTTCAACCTGCTTGTTCCTTGTCTTTCTTAACATCCGAGAGAGGAATTCGAAGGCAAAAGTGTTAGAGAAATACGGCAAAATTCCGGGTCATGTGAGCATCTCTCTTCTCGGTATTATACTTGTACAGACCAGACAAGTGGCCTGAGGGTCACAAAGAGTTCACTGATATTAATCATTTGTAGGCTCAGGCCTACGAATGCACATGCTGGTATTACGAGATGCATGGAATAAATGAGCCACAGTCCTGCAACATGAATCAGTGACGTTGTCTGTCCTACCGGTTCAGGTTCTGCAATCAGAAACACATTCTAGTGGCTGTCAATTCCAAGTCATAACACACTTCTCCCATAACAGAAGCCTAGAGTGGGCTATTTTAACCCGATGTTCCGTGGGCCTGTTTCGGTATTGTCGGCCCCTTATTTTCAATTCGTAGCGGGAGGGAAGGGCGATAGGTACTAGTTTACCTCTTACTTGTATGTACTCCGTAGTAGGTACGTACTCCATATTTCCTGTAACAGAAAAACTAAAAACAGGGCTGTTCAGTGCCATGCCCGTGCTCCACCACTCCTGCATTTGCTAGAGTACGGAGTACAGATGAGTATGTACTCGTAGTTCTCGAACTTCTGCAACTCGTGTTTAGACGCCATACTCTTACATACAAAGAAATCATTCACTACCAAGGGTCGCTGGTATCGCCCCCCGCGCCCGCTTCGTAACGTTCTCTTTCAAGTCCTTGACATATACCCGGACCGTTTTCGAATTAGCTTATCTTCCCACTTCAACACATTCCTTGGTCGTTTTCTTTCTCTTCTCGGAGCGCGTTTGACTGCTCTTGAAAGTGTAAAAGGAGAAATCACAGCCAGCACCCGTCGAAATCACATAACCGAGTACACGTTCGAACACTGAGACGCCCTGAATTTATACGACATGTCTACAGTCGCGAAAAAGCCTGCTGCTGGCGGCGTTAGTCGGGTATCCGCTACCGACGCCCAGTCGCCTAACACCTCACCGACTCGACACGGAACGAGACCTTCCACTCCTACCTCAAATACGCCCGGCGGCGTCAGCCGAACACGATCCCTGAGGACTGGCGCAACCCCTGCACGAGGCGCGGCAGCAAGACGCGAGTCTCTCCTGGCTAACTCCACAGCCGTAGACCAGCAAGCCAGGGAAGAAGCCGCCGCCACGATACAGGATCTCAAGGAGCGTCTGGCAGCAGCCGAAGCCTCTGGTGATGATTTCCGCAAGCAAACTGAGGTTCTGCAATCCAGGCTCGACGAGGCCTTGAAGGAGCAGGCCTCGCTAGAAGAGCGACTCCACGAGGGCGAGGAGCAAATCGAGGCTTTGACAAATGAGAAGCGAGATGCCGCTCGCCAGATAAGAGAGATGGAGGCCATATATGAGGCTGAGCGGAGCGCCATGATGAAGGAGAAGGACGAGATGGCGAATCGTGAAGAAGAGATGCAGACTGTCATCCAACGCCTAAAGGAGAGCCTAGCACAAAGGAGCCACGGCGATGATGAGAGCCGTCCTTCTAGGCAAGGTAAGAAGTCCCGAGCTTTCCTCCTCTCTTTGAATTCCTAGCCACAGTGTGTGCAATTTGGCATTTCATCCATCGCTGATCAATCCTCGGTACACAGCCAACCACTCCCCATCTGTCGACGGTGGAAGTTTCGCTCCCCCCTCTTCTCTACACCGAAGCGATTCTCGCAACAACTCCAAACTTCTCCTACAGAAAGACAAACTCATCGAATCGCTACGACTGGAACTGGCCGAGGCTCAGATCAAGCTGGTCGAGTCGGAGAACAGGGGCGGCGGCAGGCTACACGAGGTGGAACGCCTTCTCATGGAGGCTCGCATGGCAAACGCTCGTCTAATGGAAGATAATGAGAGCTACCAGCTTCTTCTCCAGGAGAAGACTCTCAATGGCGACTTCGCCAAGAGCGACTTCAGCTTCATGGGAGGAGCATCGGCAAACCAAGATGCTCTCAACGCCCTCGAGGGACGAACCAGCGTACCAAGCCTAGCGGACGAACTCTCAGAGGCCACGGAAGGCGACAGCGAAAACTATCGACGCCTCGAGGCAGAGCTGCGCGCCTCCAAGGAACAGAACAAGGCGTTGACTCTTTATATTAACAGAATAATAGAGCGCCTGCTTCAACACCAGGATTTCGAGCATATTCTTGATCAGTCGAGTGATGCAAAGCCCAACACGGACAAGGATCTCCCACCGCCGCCGCCGCAGCCAGAGAAGGAGGGAGGATGGGCAGGTGCTTCGATCCTTCAGAGGACCAAGTCAATGGTCTCGGGCGCAAAGGCTCGACCTCGCCCTATGTCCATTAGCCCCATGACACAGAATTCCGTTCACAATGATCCGGAGACGGCACCCAAAATTCCCCTCGGCAATCTCACACGATCCACCAGCGTGCGTAGGGCGCGACCCATGAGTGAGCAATTCACGGGTGCCGGTGGCTCGAGTCTCATCAGCCAGATGTATAAGGGACCAGACGGCCCCATCTCGCCTACGTTGACAGACCCAAGACGGTCGCAAACCTTCTATAACCCTTCCAACCTAACCGGTCGGCCGGGAACCGGCGGCCCTGGTGGTCGGATGCCCAGTGGAAGCCACGCACCACCATCGTCTGGCAACTTCCCCGGGATGAGAAGTGAGACGTCGAGCATCAGTGGCGACTCGAACGAGTTGACGACTCCACCATCGCAGTCACCACCGCGCCAGGAGAAGACGACCACTTTTGCAGGCAACAAGCCTCGGCCGCTCCGACTCGTGCAAGAGAACTCGGAGGTCAAGCCAGACACCAACAAGCGGGGAAGCTGGATTAACTGGGCGGCAAATGCCTGGACGAAGAAGGAAGAAGTATCAACACCAAGCAGTAGCATACCAGAATAAATTGCCTGGCGATTTATTGGCTCGGCTGCTCTGGCTACGCTTGATCAAGCCCTATAATCCCTACTCAGCCAGCGTTCTGTTGCGGTGTTTTACGATTCAACTTTTACCTTTGATGGAACTATTCTCTTTAATTTGGAATCTTTTCTTGTCTTTCGCAGGGATTTCCCTGATGCCCATTCTTGGAGAAGGTCCTTTCGTCCACTTGCCACAAAGTGTATCCGACAGTTGGCCAGAGTCCTTCATCCAGGAACTTGGGATTCCCCTTTCATATATTTTATTCCATTCGAAGGATCGATACGGCTCTGTCATACCATATTATCATTATTCCCCTTTTTTAATCTTCGGGTTTCGAACCATCAAAGAGTGCATCTGTTTTTCGGCCCTGCGCCGTCAACTGCTTTCTGTTCTATCCCCCTGTTCGGTTTTCACGAAACACTTGTCTTTGTAGAAGCCAGAGACTTGAGGTGGCCCAGCGGACAGTGACGCGGGCTGCGCGGCGCTGCTCAAAACAACTCGTATGTTTGATACATGTCTTGTATGCTATCTAGGCGGGCAAGGGAGGGGTTATTCAATATCATCTCGGGTAAACAGGGTGGTGGTGGCGTTGATGTGTCCACGTCTTTTGGGTAAGTAGTTTCGTGCCACGTACGAAGGTAGTGATGCAGATGAATGTTTTGTTTTTCCTTTTTTGAGAATTGATTCTTGTCATCAGTATTCGGGTTGTACGGTTTTACCAGAGCGGCTGTCGGGCAGGACATCTGATGAGTCTAGCTCCTCTTTAAGGGCAGCTTTAAAAAATTCAGGATTGCGGACAGATATAACCTTTCATTCTTAATGTTCATGTGCTGTTCCGGTGTCATCAAACCTCGAATGCGCGATATTGTTAGGGCATCGAACTTAACCATATACTTGACGATACTTGACCATATGGTGCGGATGGTATAGGGTTAGGGTCAGCCTCTACATCAATCTCATCCAAGTCTACGGAGTAACATGGTACGCCGAAGGCCAAGAGTTGTGCGAATCCTGTCGCAAGTGTTTACCTATTATAGAGAGCGATACAGGAGTGCATTCGGATGTATCGAAAGGTATAGCTAGTTTGGGCAACAGTAGCGAGGCTGCAGTAACCATAGCATGCGTGCGCATTCTTTTGCATGTTGCGATATCCTACTACTCTAAACCGTGTTTCCAATGCCCAACATGGGGGTCTTTGATACAAATACATAGAGAAAACATTATTCATATACTAGTATAACTGAAACAAGGCTTGTTTATTAGATGAGTAGATAAGCCCAGCCTCAGCCTGTAAGGCTCATGACGCTGTCACGCACTACAAGTACAGAGACGGAACAGGGATACCCTCATTAGCAATACAATCCAGGCAGAACGAGAACAATAGCTCGCGTATTGGGTGTGAATATTCTACGGGCCTTCGACATTGCGGCTAGGAAAACATAACCGCCGTACGCACATCTATCAATCAAGCCAAAGCCCAGGGGAAAACCACAGCCCCCACGACAAAGTGATTGCAAGAGCAGGACATAAGCAAGCCGGCTAACCATAGATAGGCCACCGAGAGAACTCTTAGGTGCCATGTGTGGTTGAGAAATTGGGGGCGACGCCAGAAAAAAAAAAAAGGAGAGTGGGATGACAACCGGTCGTCATTACAAGACGCCATGCCACGCACGCCGCACATTGAAACTTGTTCAACTGTGAGAGGCTGACGGTGTCCCCTCCCAACCTGAAAGACGAAAAAAAAAAAGGGTGGGAATCTCTTGAAGTGGCCAGGGGGGTGTGAACTCTAATAATACCCTCCATTTCGAAACGTGAGGGAACAAAGTGGTATTGGGGAACGAACAAGGCTAATTTGATTGGGTTTCGATGAGCGTTCCGTATCTTTTACTGTGGGAGTTGGGCGGAAATGAATGACATGGTATGAAGAGAAAAAGACCTTTCATGATGTTGGGAAGACTGGGAACTTGATAGGCTTCGGTTCTTTCTCTTCGGTTTAGCGAGGCCGAGGACGTGCTTTTTCTTCTCCTCCGTGATCACATTACTCCGTACATTCCTTCTTTGATAAAACAGAACATGAGGACAAAGGAGGATGGGATGTTTCTCATTTCGCTTGTCCGTTTACTACTTCGGAGATCAACACCCGATCACGAGGTCCAAATCGACGAATCTAACATACGAGTAATACGTGTATTATTATTCCCATTCAATTTTTTTTTACCCTGGCTTGGCGGGTATGCTAACTCTGCATTCACCCCGTCCATCTGGACTCTTCACCGCCTACGGAGTACGGAGTAGGAAGGGGAAAGGGGGAAAGGGGGAAAGGAGAATGGGACAGGGGAGGGCCCGATGCAGTGGATGCGAGGAGACAAGAAGCCGATTCTGGAAAAGCGGTCGAAGGGGGTTTTTGGTCTAGAGACTGACAAGGGTAAGTGACAGGAACGGGAGGATTTCGGACATGGGGTAAGGTTATGTTGAGGGGTTTTGTGTGTTCAAATTCCCTCGCATGGCAAACGACGCGGAATACTTGTACGGGAATCGTCGTCGGCTGGGATTCTTTGTATCGAAGTTTGACCTCATCTCGACACAATGGGACTCCCCCTGGACTAAACTACTCCGTACTTGGTACGCTGAGAGGCTTGCCCTTTGCTCCCCTGTAGGACGGTACGTCTAGGTCCTGAGGCCGCTAAACGAAGTCCTTCTCAACAAACTTTTGCACTGTATTATTAATGTGGGAGGCTGGGAGACTAAGTGAGCCAGCCTACTAGAGCCGGAACCGCGCCCCGGCACTCTTGGGGCCTGGGTCAAGTGAAGAACAGTGACTTGTCCAGCGTGTCTCTCTTATTACTCCGTATGTTTCCCGCCCTTATCGGCCACTAACAAAGAGAGGTTTTTTTTCCCATCGTGGCCCCGTCGCATCGCATCGAGTCCCCTTGCTTCTCTAGCCTCCACGTACCCCTCTGCCCTTCAAGGTAAGCCAGCCAATGGGCAGTCTGGGATGTTGAGAGGTGGGCTTCTTTTGCCACGTCCCCCCCTGGCTACTTGTAAACTAGAGATCAATCCACAACTCTGGGTTTTTTTGGTTTTCTTTGTACGTACCATGCTGCGCGCGCCCTCACAAGATCCTGTTGCCTGCGAGGAGTTTAGCTTGAGCTGGTACTTGTGTACTTGTACTCCGTAGGCTTTCATACGGAACAAGTATGCATTATTTTCATGGCAGACTGCCAAACTGTAAACTGGTGGGTTCTCGTCCCGTTTTCGATACCCATACGAGCGGTCCAGACTCTGGTGGCTATTATTCCGTTCTAGTAGTACTCCGTAAGAGAGAGCGTAATGGAAAGCAATTGGCCAGCCATGCCGCTTTCCAAGAGTAAACTACTCCGTATATTACTGTGATTGTGAATCGCCTTTGCAGATACCAAGCTGTCGTATCGAAAACGCCCATATCCACATGTTTCGAGGCGCGTATCCGGCCTCCTCCACGTTGACTGACCAACTTCACTCGACCGCCTCACAGGCCAGGTTTCTCAATTGCCCTAATTGAAGGCCTGGTGCGGTGAAATGATTGCTGGCCAAGGCCTCCAAGCTAGACCGCACCACGCCCTGTAAACTACAATTTGGACAACGTCCTCTTGACTTCGCATGTGGTGCACCAGACGTAAGGTCCCGACGCCAGCGCCGTGCTGGTGGGAGATGCGGCAGGTCCAACAGCTATATCGAGACCGACAAGCGGTAAGAGGCGCAATACTATAAGAGACCACGCATTGCATAGCCAGGCACGGCAGGAAATGTAAACTATCTGTAAAGTCTCTGTTCACCGAAAAAAAAAGTTTCGGTCAAGCCAGGGTGTCTGTTTCAACCGGGTGGCAGATTAGCAAATATTGAGACCTGGGAGATCACACAAAACCGGCTGCTAGCGAAGATCAATGCGGCAACAAGGAAGCCGCCTGGTGGCATACTCCGTAGACGGGGCCACAATAACAGTCAAGCAACGATCAGTAACTTGACGGACATGTGCTGGCAGGTGTCCGTTGGCACTTGATACCCTATCACCCCTAGAGAGCCCGCCCAGCCAAACCTCTGTGGTCGACATTATCCACAGGCTACACGTCCGTGGTATGCAAACTAAACTAATACTCCGTAATACTCCGTATAAATGTGATTGTTGGCTAACAACGTACTTGTACGGAATAAAATACTTTGTGAGTACGGAGTGGTGTCTCTTCGTGGGGCACTCGGCCCTGGGGGCGGTGACTTGCCCGAAATAGAACTTGTTCCCATCCCAGTGGTTGAAGAATCCACTGTACGAGATCATTCGCCCCCCGAACTCCTCTGATTTGCCCACTGTGTTTTAGGCCCTTGTTGGAAGGCAAAATGATTGTTGGAATGCTAATGATGACCATTTGCGAGGTAAACTAGATTGTGTATGTGAATCAAGGGCTGTTGTGTATGGAGTAGTTTACTGTAAGCTGCACACCATCATTAACGGCCAGGCATATTCGTCAGAACATGCTCTCCTCTCCCTGGAAAGTGTCAAAAGACCCAAGCATGTCTTGTCTACCTTTGTGGGTCGGAATGTGATGATGTGATGGACTGTCCGCCTTTTTTCTGCTGGTGGCCAACCGAAAGTGCTAAACCAAAAAGCCTGTGGTGCAGTGTACTGGTGACGTGGACCAACGGCGACCCCTGGTGGATGTCTATGCGGAGCAAAGATGCAGCAGCATACGCAGTACGGAGTGTATTTAAGGTTCATCACCACAAGTTAGTCGGGGAGGCCATCTGGAACGAAAATTAACAAGTCAGTAAACGGCAACACGAAAGCAGCTCCTGGCACCCGAATTTCAATACTGCCTGTATTGAATAACGGGCGTTGTTCAGTCTCCGTATTACGCCGTCTTCCAATGAGGAATAAACGGAGAAATTGTCAGTATCGTCGGATGGTACCCTAACACACTTGCCAGCTGGCAGCCACTTGCACCTTGCATAACCGAGCGTCGCCCGCGAGATGCGAGATGAACAAAACGCACATTTCCTGTTTGCGCAACGTCACCCCCCGGCTTCCTACAAGTATGTGTTGAGACAAAATGTCAAGAATTTGTGGTCACGAGCACTCTTCATCACGAAGCTGATTCGAGATACCTGCTGCCAGAAGGGCGTGTCTATGTGCTAGGCATGTCGCGCTTTCAAGACGGTGGGCGGCGGTCCGTGAATGGCCAAAGAATGAAGCCAAGTGATGTAACGATGCCCTCGGGACCTTCCCCTTCGACTGTGCCTGTCATCGTCCAAGTTCATTCGACGCGCTCTAGACAGCACCTGCCAGCCTAGACTACGAGTTTGCACACCCATTTTCTGTATACGCTAGAGCGAGAGCTTGCCCATCCCGCCTCTACACACAAATATACCGTAGAATATTAGACGTCACCGTCGACGTCGTGTTCTGCGTTGGATACACCGTGTTGAGCTGAAGGTTAATCAGTCTGATATACTATTAGCGCATTCTCATTTTCAAAGTAGGCGGACTTGCCCACGTGAGGCTCGTTAGGCCCCTCATCGTAGCGTTCCCCTCCAGGTTGGGGCGGGGTTGAATGCTCGATTTTACAGCGGGGCCCAGGGAAATCCATTGCTCACTACAAGTACGGAGTACTCCGTATGGAGTAAATACTGCCCATAACGCCGTACTCCGCAGCCATCTTCCTGAACTCGTCCCATAGCGGTCGGATTTAGCAGGGGATTTGGGAGGGGTTCTGTTTTCGAGGGTTTAAAACAGAATCGTGGATTAGAATGTGAACTCTGGGCTTTGTCATTTTCGGCACCTGTCCTGAGAAAGAGGGGTATGAGAGTAAAAGAGGGGGAATGAATGGTCGGGTATGGGCCTTTGGGGGGGGGCTGACGACGGCTATTAGAGGAATCTGCACAGCGTCCTTCCCCCTTACACTTGGGAAGGCAGCCCTCTGGAATAGGCTGCAGTGAACTGTTACTCGCAGTTGTACGGAGTAGGGTAGGGCAAGTGGAGGCTTGGTCGTCATTATCATACATGTAGGCAATGATTGGGAGGTGTAGTTTAAATGCTCTTCACAATTTTCACAATTTATCGGTGTGGATTAATACAGAATAATACTGAGTACTAAGGCACAAAATGAGTAAACTACTCGGTATGCACAAAACACCAAATTTAGCCTATGGAACAACTCTGACTGCACCTGCATCCGCCCACAGTGCTGACATTACACAACAGCTGGGTATCCGTACTCCGTACTTTCAGTTGGATACAAGTACTCCGTACGTACATTTTCCTCTCGTCGGTGCACTGTAGTTTTTATTCAATGGCTGTGGTTCTCCGTAAAAACCGAGCCTAATGCAAGTTACATGGATGTGATATTCTAGCGTTTTCTGCTTCGTTCTTCTTCTAGTTTAATAAAAGTGAGTTGTCTCTGAACTGGCTAAACTTTACTTGCATCTTGCTGCAGCGATGGCTTCTGTTGTTAGTGAGTATTACGGAGTATGTCTTCGAGAACTTTTCCCCGTGCTACCCTAAGCAGTCTGCTATTCTACCCGAAGAAGCAACACTGATACGAACAGACGTACGGAGTACAAGTAAAGACTTATGAATTGCTTCCAATGTCAACGCGTCGAATCAAGTAAACCACCTTTCACTACTCCGTAGATACTACTAATACTTAGGCTGTGCATGCTTTTTCAAGTTAAACAAGTAAACTACTTGACTTGTGCTGTGTATTAAATACGGAGCAGTTCTCGGTATTCATAACTGACCCGCTTTTATGACGGACAAAAACTTCCTGAAAAGTGTACAGGTCATTACATGTACTGAGAGGATGTCTTAGTTGATGTATTTTAGCGTACTTAAACCTATTATTATGGGTTTAAATGCATAAACTAGAAGTACCAGTACCTCAAAATACCTCCTCATTGACCAGAACATGGCACTGGACAAAGAGAATACCTGATGTTTTGCCCTACAAGGTCGACCAGGGGCAAACGGATGGCGGGCACTTAACCCATGTTTACGGAGTACGGAGTAGTACACTATGGAGGAAGTACTAGTACCCGGGTGGAGAGACTGCTGAGAGGTAAACCTCGCACTCCCAATTAGCTGTTCGATGTACTCCGTATCCCCCAGGTCTGGTGAAGCCAAGCCTAATAAGTAAACTTAAGTAGTGTGTGCAGCGCGCACTGGCACACCCAGTGGAAAAAAGAGCAATACTGGGGGTCCTTGTAAGGGGAAATGTGGCATTCCCGGGGAGCGGACCGTTGCCCACTATTTCCAGAGGTTGCCGGCACAAAAAAGGGGAGAGAAATCTCGTGAAAGTTGATCCAGCCGAGGGAAGGAAGTCAAGGTATCAACAAGGTATCTTCTATCCCTGGCTTGTGCAGTTTCGAGCCCAAGGGAAGTGAGCGGTCATGATATTTGACAGCCTTTCACAATTTTTCCCTTTTCGAGGTGGTGGTCCAAACTCTCTGAGACCTCTGGAATGGACAAAGTACCTATGTACCCTATGGCTTGTCCCAGAATTATTACACGCCCCCCCAAACTCTCATCACCCCCCAAAACACCACTTCGTCAAACTCACCCCCCATCGTTTTTTACCAATATTTCTTCCTCTCGTTCCTCTCCCACCCCAAAACCCCACGTCTTTTCATTGCAAACAGCTCTTTCGACTTCCCCCAGGTATCTTCTTGTTCTCGACAAAACGTAGGCATTAGGCACTTCCTTTACAGCGGCAAGTCTACGCCCATCCAAAGGGAGCTTCCGTTTCTCTCGGCTGCATTGCATTTCGGCTGCAAGCACTTGACGCTTCCTGCAACACGTGCGTGGACCATTGTCCTCACTCCCCCATTTCGATACGCAACAACCATTCCCATCGGAAACAACTCACACCATGACCCCGAGCTGCTCAGCATTAGCTATTGGACAAATCAGTTGAAAATCCCGTATGGGAATGCCTTGTTTAGGTTGCGCTGCTCCTGAACTCCGCTTCCCACTACCGCCAGTATGGACAAGCCCTCTGGCGTCTCGGGTCCCTTAGGGACCACGCCAGCAGATGCAAACGCATCATCTGCTCAATCATCCAATCATTATAACCCTGCTCCCGGATTTCGTTCTGTATCGCCAACTCTGTCCCGCACCGACAATTCCAAACCTTCCACTCTCCATTCTTCAGCGACTCCTTCCCCCTTAGCCTCGAGAGACCCCTCGCCCATTCGGTCTCACGCCCGGTCTGCAAACAATCGGCCTGGAATACCCGGATCCGGATCAAGGAAGAACAGCCAACAAGACCCAAGTCCTTCGCGCGTCCCCAAACCAAGCTCCGGAGCCTTTACGCCTACCACTCCAGCCCAGGCCCAGGCCTTGGCCAAAAACCTCTCTGCCACCTCGATCCCGACACTGCCACCTGCTGCTTCCGACGCTGTCCTATCCAAATTACCCGGCCCTCAAAAGCCCTCCGTCGTGACTGAGCAACGCGACGGCCCCCGGTGGCCCTCCCCACGATTACGCTCCCCACCCGCTCAACTACACCGAGCTATCTTGCCCACCCCCCGACGGGAGGACGCGCCCGCACTCAACCTTGCACGACCCGTCGCAACCCAGACTTCATCCGAGTCATTGCATTCCGAGAGCGATACCGAGGAGGCCCAGCTTCACTCGGGTCTTCGGACTCCCGCCCGCAACATGACCCTGGAGACGGTCCAGGAAGTCAGCCTACCAAACTCACCCCACCCACCTACTGACGAAGCGATGGAGCAAGTCAAAGAAAAGCTAGCGTCGGAACTGGCACTGCGTGCCGAGGATGCATCATTTTTCGACTCGCGAACACTGAAAGCAAAGGCAAACCCAACTGCTGGTGAAAGCGGAAGTGAGAATGGCAGTATCACGGCCGAGGGAAGACGGCCGGCCGCGGGCTACCCGGCACCGCCTCTCATGTCACGCCAGTCGAGCTCGATGTCTACCAAGCAAACGCGCACGCTCGGGTCGACAGAAGGTCTTAGCAGGAATATGACTGTCGAAACCGAGACTGTCCCCACCGTTCCCCAGGTCACCGTTGCTCTCACGACGAGCGACACTGTCAGGAACGGGACGCTCAAAACAAAACACAGCTCCGAGACCATTAGGCCGAAGAAGGAGAAAAAGAAACCGAACCGCAAACAGTCGGCTGTCAATACCGGAACTGGTAAGTAAACGATTCTCAAGCATGCCACCACGCAGCTCCCTGTATACTAATGCCTTTCTCGTAGCAACTTCAAAAGCCGAGATCTTCGAAGCCAATGTAGCGAGCGCAGTCGATGAAGCCGAGGACTCTGACTCTGAGGAGACGTTTGTTTATGATTCCAACCCACCTGACGGACCTCGGCGCTTCCATTCTCGGACGCCCAGCGCAACTTCGATGGCGAGTCAAACGGATCGAAACATTATGCGATCTATTAGAAGTGTGATGGAGTCGGGTCCAACCTCGCAGCCAGCAGCCGTCAAGAAGAACATGAAGTTCGTCAACACCTTCGCCGCTGGTGGCGGAGAAAATCTCGCTTCCGGTGACGACGACGGCAAGGGCACCGGCAGAAGCAATGCCGGTTCTGCAAGGGGCACTGCTCGTCACCATCACCACATCGGCCGCTGGGGTCGGTCTCAGGGCAACGGCCACGCATCTCTTTTTGATACGGAATCACCATTCCCCAATGCGGCTCGGTCCAAGATGGCGAGCAACAACAGCACCAGCTCGAGGAACGGATCGGGCCCAACGAGTCCGCGATTCCTCACGTCGGGCCGAAACCCCGCCAACGGAGGTAGCAAGCGCTCTGGGCCGATGCAAATGCTTAACAGCTACGATCTCGACGACACCACGGGTGCCGATGACGAGCGGACACCCCTAATCAACACCAGCCCGCGTTATGCTCGATCCGTTCGAGGCCGTCGTATGCTCATGAACCAGAGACAGCTCGAGGCCCAGGCATTCCGTAACCGATCATCCTATCTCAATCGCTTTGCCGCCTGTCTTGTTGTCACCATGATGATGCTCCTCGTCGTCACAGGAGCCATTGGCTTCATGTTTGCAACTTCCCAGCCGCTGTCCGACATCGAGCTCGTTGCCATTCAGAACGTGCTTGCGAGCGAACCCGAGCTAATGTTTGACCTCACGGTCAAGGCACACAACCCCAACATTGTTGTTGTCACAATCGACAGCGCAAGCTTGGAGATTTTTGCCAAATCCAAACATGCCGGAACGGATTCAGAGTGGTGGCAGCATCCAGAGGGACCGCGTGTCCCCCCAAGCGAGTCGGGCGATGTTCACATCTCTATACCGCCTTACCGCCAGTCGGAAGCGGACGAGGCGCCGAACATGCGCCTTGGCACCATCACCGAGTTTGATAGTCCGCTCACATTCGAAGGCTCGTTTTTCCATAAGGGCATGTCTTCGTCAACTGGTGGCATGCGCTTGCACTTGCCAGGCAACTCGACAGCAGGTGGTTCTCTTCGCTGGGGTCGGGTGATCCAGGACGACTTTGACCTAATTGTTCAAGGTATCGTCAAGTACTCGCTTCCACTCAGTCACAAGGTCCGCAGCGTGCCCATATCGGGTCGAACCACTGTCAAGCCAAATGCCGCCGAGGACCCAATCGACGAAACTACTGTCGACTCCTCCTCGCCATATGATGGTTGAACAGGGAACTGACCTGCCATACTTGGGCAGGGCACGACCCGTGTTCACTTTTCCTTTGTTTTTTTTTTTTTTTTTTCTCCTTTTCCTCTTTCCTTTGTTCATCATTTAGAAAGCCTTGTATACCGAGCGTGCATTGAAACCAAGCATACCCCCTCATGGCGCAAGTGGCGTTAAAGATCATGCAAAAAACATAACGAGGCTCACAACCAAGACTGCGAAAATATCGGGATAGGATCTATATGACAAACGACAAAAAGACAACATTACCCCGCAATGGGACTTTTTATTTCACGGCGATTCCCCTTCTTACTCTGGTTCTTCTTTTCATTCTGTCCAAACTCCCCCGTTGATTGTTTTTCTTTTCCTCCTCATTCCTATCACGACATGGCTTGCATTTTTTCATCGGATCGGGACCGGGATACCACATAAAGTAATGACCAAAGGGGGTATTGTGTATTATCACCCTAGAAGCAGGCAGGCAGACCTCGGGCGCCCAGTGCCTTGCAAGGAGAGAAACAAAAGGCTGCAAAAGGATGGGCTTGAGATTCTCACAGCTTCACATACCCACTACCTTAGCTCATATCGAGGGATTTTTAATCCTTGATTTCTTTTATTCGCCTCCTTTTTAATGCAATCTGATTATTTCTTCCCCCAGGCTTCAATTATTCTCCCTTTTGATTCTTGTTCAGAGAAAAGGATATCACAGATCGGTTCTAAATCCAGCCTGCTCGCATTTCTCCATTGCCACGAGTTCAATCCTATTGAGACCCTCTTTCGTTCATACTTTGCCATTATTGTTTCGTTCTGCATAGCCGATCAATCTCTCATTTGTGCTTGATTTGTTGTTCTTAATTCAAATGGGAGGGTTATGATGGAGGGGTATGGTGTATCGTCAGGTTTGGCAGACTTTGTTTCTCAGAAGAATAGATGGCCCGGAGCAAGGTTGCCATTGTTGGGAATATATAGCCGAGTTGAGGCCAGAAAGGACGCGGGAGGCTGTATTTTATTGTTTATTTGCAGGTGTTTTATGGTTTGGAGGGCATGAATTTCCCTTTTGTAATGATAGATATATAATGATGATGAAGCCGACGATAAGAGCAAGAAGCTGGCAAATAAATGGTCTGATAGCATCGTATTCTAGTGCAAAAAGCTTACTTTTTCCATTCGGTCATGACAAAACTTGACAAAACTCCATTACACCAACATAAAGAGAACCCAAAGTGAAGGAAAAACATCTTGAAAAAAAAAATAGATAACATTAAGCAAAATGAATTCCCACAGCATTAAATGCATGCAAAAGTCTCAAAAAGTCATTCTCGTCACACTTGGAAGCACGTTGCTCGGCAAGCCCTGTCTCCTCCAAAACCCGAACAATCTTATCAAAGACAAGTTGCGCGACTTTTGTGCGGGGTCTTCTGGATTTGGTCTTTTCGGGCTCGGAAAAGGACTGGAAGAAATCGGGGGCACCGTCGTCGTCGGCTTCGATGCCGGCGCCAAAGGAGGATTCGTCGCCGAGGCCGGTCCATTCTTGGTCTAGGTCTGCGTCTACGTCCATGGTTTCGAGATCTGCGGGGGGGGAGGCGTTGAGGTCTTCTACTGTGCCTTCTTCTAGGGGGATGTTGTTTAGGCTGGCCCAGGTGCGGTAGTTTCGTTCGAGCATTGCGGGGACGTCTTTTGTGCCCAGGAAGCTGGCGCGGATTGTTCTGTTCCGGCGGGAGAAGATGACGCTGTTTTGATGGGGTTAGAAGAATTCCGAGGAGGCGGGGGATATGTTGTCAAAGGATGTGTGAGTGCTTACCGGGTGAGGCCATCCCACTCGCTGTAGTTGACGTTTGGTCGTTCGGATCCGGTTTTTGGCTCGATTCGTACGACGCTGGACTCAACCTTGGGAGGGGGTTTGAAGTTGGCTTTGGAGACCTTGAGGATGTGGGTGATTTTAGAGAAGAACTGCAGGCCGGAATGTCAGCAACAGGCTCTCGAGGTAGAAAGCTTGGCTAGATTGGTATGAAGAAGCCTTACCTGAGCGTTGACGGAGAGTCTGCAGTATAATGGGTCGCCCTATCAAGAATGTCAGCATAAAAAAGATCATTACAGTCGCGACTGTGATGGACGTACGGGTCGAGCCACGAGGCGCATCGCAAACTCTCTTTGTAACATGAGAACACATGTGCGAGGTGGGTTCTTCATAGCTAGGACCTTGAAGATGAGAGGACTCGAAATCTAGGCTTGAGGTTAGTTTTATCTCTGTATGCCTTATGATGGACTCTGGAGAGCTTGGTCTTACCTGATAAGGAGTATTACTGATGAGACAGTCAAAATGAGGTAGGTTGTCCATCTTGATCACTAGAGAATTGACACCGTCAGTTTGTAACTCTGGAATGAAGAGTGAAGAGTGACCCCACGAACCATCACCGAGGAGAACTTCGAGCTTCTTCTGCTCGGGCGTTCCCTGGACACGCTTCGTCACCTCAGCCGCCATTCGCGGATCGAGTTCGACAGCAATGACCTTCTTGGCCGCGGCCAATATCCTGACCGTCTGGAAAAAAAGAAAGCTGTTAGTTGACCTTGTCTGTAGAGTCACGAGAGTAGAAACCACCGCGAAAGTACGTGGACGGTGACAAAAACGTACCAAGTTACCCGAACCGGGACCAACTTCCAGCACGACATCCGTGGGCTTGAGGAAAGATTTGGCGACAATGGCATCCGCCACACCCGGGTTTTTCAAGATACTAGAACAATGTTACAACGAAGCCCGTGCAACAACGAGAGACAGCCCCTAGGACCAGTGGGGGGAAAAAAAAATTAGAAGACATACTCTGTTGAGAAAAGTTAGTATCTTCGTTCTTCCATTCTCAGCGATCCACAACTTACGTTGACCGAGATCCTTGTTAAACTTGAAAATGGTATTTTTTGTTTTGCTCGCTTCATAGGGCGACGCCGCAGTAGCGTTGCGCTTTCCGCCCTTGGCCTTTCCCATGATATCTGAACACTCTGGTATAAATTTGGAAGAGATATTTGTGAGGATGAGACTGTTCTTCGTCCTCTTGACTGGGTTCACACACACAAGAGGTTATGAATAGTGGGGCAGAGTTTGGTGAACTTTTTTTTTTTGTTATCTTATCGCAAAATATTTGGAGGGGAAAAAAGTTGGTGGGACCTGGGGGGGATAATTTATGGGGCTCCTAGCCAGGGATCAACTTCGATCTCGACAACAAGAGTTAGGAAAGGAACTGAAATGATTTCTTTCGTCTTGCTATTACATTGATTAGAGGATATTTTCTTAGCTCGAATCCCTAAAACCAATCCTCCTTCATCAAATTCAGCTCCTGACAGGCTCTGTTTCCTAGTTCTGCCATGGGCGTCCTTCTGTCATCTCTCGCTTAGTCATCCAAATCTTGACCTATCAAATTTAGCTACGAGGTGCTTCACAAGCGAATCGAACAGCTGCAGCCTTGCTAAAAAGAGTCGAGATCAAGTCCAACTCCCCATACTCCCCATAACCCGCATTCCATACCGGAACACTCCAACACCCTCAAAAATTACAGACTATTCCAGAGCCACACACAAATTGTTAGCCGGCTACCTATCTGGCGCGTTGCCCCGTCTGGCACCATGGCGACTCGACGCGACTTCTTGAGTCAGAAGGCTCCCGAAAATTACGTCGCTGGTTTAGGCCGAGGTGCCACCGGCTTCACCACACGTTCGGATCTTGGACCGGCCCGAGATGGTCCCAGCGAAGACCAAATCAAAGAGATTGTAGCTAAGCGAGCTGCGCAGCTAGGACTGGGGCCCGAGGGCAAGAAGGACAAGGACGACGAAGACGACGGCGACGACGAGAGGTTTCAGGACCCCGATAATGAAGTCGGTCTTTTTTCTGGCGGTATCTACGACAAAGACGACGAGGAAGCAGATAAAATATGGGATTGGGTTGACGAGCGGATGGCTAAACGCCGGAAAACACAGCGAGAAACCCGCGAGGAGGCCGAGAGGGCAGAGTACGAACGCAAAAACCCAAAGATTCAACAGCAGTTTGCCGATTTAAAACGAGCCCTCGGCACCGTTACCGACGATGAGTGGGCGAACCTTCCCGAGGTCGGTGACATGACGGGCAGAAATAAGCGGAACCGCGAGGCCATGCGCCAGAGATTCTACGCTGTTCCGGACAGCGTCTTGGCGGCTGCCAACGATGCCACCGAACTCGGCACAACCGTTGTTGACGATGGGACCGCGAGTCAGACCAACGGGACGATGACCAACTTTGCCGAGATCGGTGCTGCTCGAGACAAGGTGCTCAAGGTCAGGCTGGGCGGTGCGGCGCAGAGCGGCGGCGCAGACGGAACTTCGACAAGTATCGATCCTCAAGGCTACATTACAAGCTTAAACAACCGCACACTTTCCGAGGCACAGACTCAAGTAGGCGACATCAACCGAGTTCGAGAACTTCTGCAGTCTGTCATCAAGAGCAATCCTGCGAACCCACTAGGTTGGATCGCTGCAGCGCGTCTGGAAGAACTTGCAGGCAAGACTGTGACGGCACGAAAGGTCATCGCTGAAGGCTGCAAGAATAGACCCAAGAACGAAGACGTCTGGCTAGAGAACATTCGGCTCAACGATACGGCAAATGCTAAGATCATCGCCGCCAATGCTATTCAAGCCAACCCCCGATCGGTACGTCTGTGGGTAGAGGCTATGAAGCTCGAGAGCATTCCCAGCTCAAAGAAGAGAGTCATCCGACAAGCCATCGACCACCTGCCCGAATCCGAAGTCTTATGGAAGGAAGCCGTCAATCTCGAAGAGGACGTAGAAGATGCTCGGATCCTTCTTGCCAAAGCCACCGAGCTCATCCCCCAGTCGGTCGATCTATGGCTTGCCCTCGCCCGACTTGAGACACCAGAAAATGCGCAAAAGGTCCTCAACAAGGCTCGCAAGGCCATCCCAACCTCGCACGAAATCTGGATTGCTGCTGCACGACTGCAAGAGCAAATAGGAGCATCCGTAAACGTGATGAAGCGCGCCGTCCAAGTTCTCGTCAAAGAATCAGCGATGCCGAAACGGGAAGAATGGATTGCAGAAGCGGAGAAATGCGAGGAGGAGGGGGCTACCATCACATGTGGCAACATTATACGCGAAACACTCGGCTGGGGTCTCGACGAAGACGACGACCGGAAGGACACATGGGCCAAAGACGCAAAATCGAGCATCAACCGTGGAAAGTACGAGACAGCCCGTGCTATCTACGCTTATGCACTGCGCGTCTTTGTCAACAGTAGAACATTATGGATGGAAGCGGCTGATCTCGAGCGGTATCACGGTACAAAACAATCGCTATGGGACTTGCTGGAGAAAGCTGTGGAGGCGTGCCCGCGAAGCGAAGTGCTCTGGATGATGTTGGCCAAAGAAAAATGGCAGGCTGGCGAGGTCAACGGCGCACGACACGTACTTGCTCGGGCCTTCAAGCAGAATCCTAACAACGAGGACATTTGGCTCGCCGCCGTCAAGCTCGAGGCCGAGACGGACCAGGTGGGCGAGGCGCGGAAACTACTCGCTCTTGCGCGGGAGCAGGCACCGACCGATCGCGTGTGGATGAAGAGCGTGGTATTCGAGCGCGTCCACGGCGACGGCGAGGCCGCGCTCAACCTTGTTCTTGAAGCTCTCCAGTTGTTCCCCGGCGCACCCAGGCTCTGGATGCTCAAGGGTCAGCTCTACGAGGACATGGGCATGGTGCCCCAGGCGCGCGAGACGTACAGCGCCGGTGTCAAGGCGGTCCCGAAATCGACACCTCTCTGGCTACTCTATTCCCGTCTGGAGGAGAAGAATGGGTCTCTCATCAAGGCGCGCAGTGTTTTGGATCGGGCGAGGCTGGCGGTCCCCAAATCGCCGGAACTATGGTGCGAATCGGTGCGCATCGAGCGACGGGCCGGAAACATGGCACAGGCCAAGAACGTCATGGCACGAGCGATGCAAGAGGTGCCCAAGAGCGGCCTCCTCTGGTCAGAACAAATTTGGCATCTCGAGCCGCGCACGCAACGGCGGCCGCGCAGTCTCGAAGCCATTAAAAAGGTGGACGAGGACCCGATCCTGTTCGTGGCTATCGCACGCGTCTTCTGGTCGGAGCGCAAGCTTGAGCGGGCCCAAAACTGGTTCGAAAAGGCGCGGGTGCTGGACCTGGACAATGGCGACACGTGGGCATGGTACTACAAGTTTCTCGTGCAGCACGGCACCGAGGAGAAGCGCGCTGAAGTGGTTTCGCAGTGTGTCATGAACGAACCGAGGCACGGCGAGTATTGGCAGGCCGTGGCCAAGGATCCGAAGAATGCTCGAAAGAGCACCGAGGAGATTCTCAAGTTGGTTGCGGAGCAGCTCGACAAGTAGGCTTGCCGAGATTTGGGTTATACCTTTTGCTATTTCTTCTTTTATTTTCACCACCACCTCTTTTTTGACCGTCTCGTCCTCGCCGACTCCCCTCGCATATTATCTACTGTCTCGATTTGCGACGGCGGAATGTCCATGCAAAAGGAAGGGATGGAGTTATGGAAGGAAACACCATCATCATAATATTGACAAAAATGAAGCGCATGCATGTATTACAACTAGATGTGTAAAACTAAGACTTGAGACGGACCAGGAACAATTACACTTGACTTTTTCTTTCATCTTCCGTTGTGATATCGGTGTCAAGGTCCACTCTTAGATATCCTTGCAAAGAGAGGACAATGAGCGTCGCGGCATCTATTTTCCTCCAAACCAGCCGGAAACGCTACTCTTCGCCTTGGCCGAACCCTCCTCAACCTTGCGGTCAAACTCGTCAATTTTCTTGAGAGTAGCGCTCCGGGCGTCTTGGGCGGCGGACTCGGCGCTCGAGCGGGCGCTGTTAAATTTCTTTTCGGCTTCGGCGCGAGCTTCGCTTAGTTTCTTTTCTGCGTCTGCGACCTAGATTACGGCGTTAGTGGCCTTTTTTCTTTTGAAAAAAAGAGAGGGGAAGAGGAATGGGGGTATATTTACTGTTGCGTCGAATTTGGAGCCTACTTTGGCGCCGGCGGATTTCATTTCGCTTTCAGCGCGGGAGACGTCGTTGTGGTTGGGGAGTCTGGCTTTTACGGAGGCGGATGCGCTGTGGAGGTCGCCTTGAGGGGGGTTTGTTAGTTATGACAGAACGGGAGAGTTGCTGTTTTCTCGTCGAGAGGTGGGTTCAAATCTGGCAAGTTCTCACCTTCAAACTTCTTCTCGGCGGCCTTGGGGTTGCCGCCGGCGCTGTAGAGGTAGTAGCCTGCGCCGGTGAGGGCTGCGAGGCCGAGGTAGACGGGGGCCTTGGACTTGGACATTGTGAAAGCGGGAAAGCGGTAAGGAGAGGAGAAAGAGTATACAGTGTTGTCGATCTTGAGGAGGATGGAAGATGGGTTTTTTTTTCACGATTGTGAAGTGAGGTGCAGATGTTTGGGTTTTATGGAAGAAGGAGAATGGGATAATGGCCGTTCTCGTGAAAAAGACAACGCTATTAATGAAACCGGGCGGGGTTTCGACTTGTCATTGTAATGGTGGGAAAGTTGGCGAGACGAGGTAGAGGGAGAGCCAGGAAACTGGAAGTGGAATCATCAAGCCTCTTTGTGGGGGAATATTGTATTCATTACGACTAATTCTGTATAGGGGACATTGAACAGTGTCCTTTTGCGAGCTGTGGTTGAAGCAAGTTCTGGTATGCAGGGCAAGGAAACAAACAGTAAGACACATCTCCTCATCGTCACATGTGCGTGCAAGCTTCTCAACACAAGAACATGTCACTGGTACGAATGGGCAATGTACCCGGTACAGCTTACAGTGTGTATCTAGAATGGACGACACAAGCTGTGTGGACCAAGGAAAGAGCAGCTTCATCCGTTCTTGCACTTCCTGTGAAGAGGGCATAAACAGAAAAAAAACGTATGACGTAGACATTATGGACGATTTTCTTGGTTGGACAAAAGACGAGGGGGGGAATTGAAACCTTCTTACTTTAGAGTCCACTAAACTTGGCAGGACAGGGAAAACGAATGGCAGAACGAGCTGTTGTATGAGTTGTTTAACAAAGTTTTTGGAATTGGGAGATCGATGGAAAGCATAGAGAGCTGTAAACGGCATCCTGACGGAGCCTCGTTGAGAATGCTTGTAAGCTGAGCATAAGTATCGAGTGCACAAATAATACAGTGTGCATTAGAGGAACAGACTGTTTCGAGGTGCACAAATATGACATCACAACTCCGTCGTGCTACGGCAATTGGTTGTAACTGTCGCTCCGGACAATAGCACTAATAATGACACTGTGTCCAGGGCAGTACGTACTACAGAGTAGGGAGTATTATTAGACAGTGGAGGCGCAGGCTCTTCTCTAGTGCATTTCCTGCTGTAAGCTTCCCAACTCAACCAGGTCCCTAGCCCGAAAAACATGGCAACATGACAACAAGGAATTGAATCGATGAAACAGAAAGCAGCAAATGAGACTGTGACACATGCAAGAATTAGGCTTCAGCCCCTCCGCTCAAGTCAATACGGAATACGTTGTAGTATCATTCCAGTATCTCAAGTCTTGGTTCCTGTGTCTCTTGAGCTGTTGAATTGCCTAAAGACCTTTTCCTCCTAGCGCCTCTTCTCTCACGTGAAAAACAGGAACACTAAGCTCGATTCGCCCGTGCCCCATCGTCAGCTACCTCTGTTGCCTTGAAATCCCCACACCTCGCCTGGACATTGAGATCTTGAACGGGTTTCCGGCTCGTCTTTTGCTTTAGTCGGGTTTATCGAGCCTAGATACGCCATCCACACAGTCTTTCCAAACATTGACACCCGGTATCGTGTGCTGTGGAAGAAAAGCGGGAAGCAAAAGCCCGTCGTCTCACTTGTTGCGAGGACGGACCATGTGTTGACACCCGCCGTGCACTTGTCGCACGCAAGGGGGCTGCGGCCCAGCACCCAACCTGATTCGAGGGACATATTTGCTATTGGTATATTTTTTGTATCTTTGTTTTGCGCTATTGCTTCGCTCCGTGGTTCTCTTGTTGCCCTCTCGACCTACCGTGCGAAACATCCTGTGTCGCCCCGCTCCTCTACCCACCTCACCGGGCCGAAGTCCGGCGTCTGATGCTCTGATTGCGAGCTGTCGGAATCATGGGTAGGATCCGGTCCTCACGCCGGGCTTCGGGCTTGAAAGACTGTGACTTTGATCACGAAATCGGACTCGTCGACAGCGAAGAACCTCGTGGTTCACCTCGCCCATTGAGCCCTGCATTGTTCGATGGCGCCTCGCAGGCCGGAACGGCGCCGAGCCAGTCCAATCGCGATGACTCTCTTTCCGCACATCTCCTTCTCCCACACAACCAATCCTCGAACCAATCCTCGAACCAATCCACCAGCCATTCCTCCCACCGATCGAATCACGACCACCCCAAGCCGTCGTCCTCATCCCAGGCCAATCATCTAGAAGAGCTGGACCTTCCTGAGCCTGCCCCTACCAGTGCCCGCCCATCAATCGAAATACATGGTAGGAATACAAACAACCCTCGTTTAAAGTGGCACTGGCCCTGACTCTTTCTAGCTCCAACTCCATATGAACACCCTGCCTTGCAGCCACATACCCGCAGCGACCGCGAAGACGAAGAGTCAGTCATCGACATTCTCTATGAAAATGAACGCGGCGTGATCCTCTGCGGACTTGCCCTCTTCTCGGCCAGAGCCCTGGGCAGTCTCGACCCGTCCCCTTGGACCAACGCCTTTCACAAGACGAGCCCGTCCGACATGCAGTCGGCCCAGGTCCCCGACCCTTCTTGGGAATGGGCATGGCCCGAGTGGCGTATCAATAAAGAGGATGTGACGGACGCCGGCGGATGGAAGTACTCATTCATGTTCCAAAAACGCTTCTCGTGGCATGGACCTCACTGGTGGAACTCTTTCGTGCGCAGGAGAACCTGGATTCGCAAGAGAGTCAAGAAGCGATCCCCTCACGACAGGGGCCCGCACATGCTCGGTGAAAATTACTTTACTGTTCAATCTGCTTCGGAGAGGTCTAGATCCAGGTCCGCCTCTCACTCCCGCTCGGCTAGTGTTGCGGGGAGCTACCTGGAGAGCCGCCGTGCCAGCATGGCCCACCTCTCTCAGACTGGTACCGCCGTCTCCGACGAACCTGTGGATATCGACGACGTCAGGACCCTCCTCATCGTCCTCCGCAGGTCACGTATTGATAGAGAAAAGATCGAGGCAGTTGAAAATTACCTAAAAAACGCGACCGACAACCTGTCTGGTCTCATAAACGCCGTCCATGATATTATGGGCATACTTGTATTCCAAGACTCGCGCCGCCTCCTCTTAGCACATCTTACTCGAGTCCTGGACGACACGACAGCCGCCTTGGAAAAAGACGACACGGCCACCCTGCGCACCCGCAAAGAGAACCTCGCCGCCGCCATTGCCCACGCCGACGAGGAGGTTCGGAAGTTGGCGTACTGGAGTGATGTCAAAGCGTTGGCGGACAGCGGGGAGTCTGCAGGCGCCGTGGAAGATTCAAAGGGTTGGGACGATAAGTGGGAGGGTATTGACAAGAGCGGCCCAAGTGGCCCGAAGCCTAGGCCTGAGACGTGAAATGAGATAATCATGGCATTAAACATTTTTCTCCTTATTCTTTCAAAGACAAAAAATTCTTTTCTCTTCAATTTCTTTTTTGTACTGTACACTACTCAGCAGCGTCTGTTTCTCATCTACGGAGTAGTCTATTTTGCATCTGTATTGGATATTGCTGATTAATGGCTGGCGAAGAGGATTATGAATAAAGTATCCCTCTCATACCCGAAGTCGAAAATAGAAACCAACCCGCAAAGAATCTAGAACTAATGTCTCTCGCGTTGATTTGATTTGATACCGTGTTCAGTTCAGACCCACTGTATCACGCTGTCACGTGGCACAGCTCTAATTGATTTTTTATGGGACCTACAATGTTGGGGATTTATCGGCGAAGATGAGTTTTCCAAAAAAAAAAAAAAGTAATCCCGTAACTGCGATTTCGCCTTTCCCTATTTCCCACAAGCATGCCGCCTTTATAGCCCATGCGCCTGGGAATCCTACTACAACGGGGTCGCGGCTCCTTAGCTCACCGAACCCTCCCGTCCACCGCGATTCCCAGGCCCGCCAATCGACTGGTCGCCCTCCCTCATACAACACCTTGCTCCGGCCGTCGTCTCCTCCACTCCACCGTGGGCTTGGAAAAACCCGACTCGCTCAATGAACCCACGACTGCCGAAGTAATCGTACCGTCGACTAGCGGTGATGACTCGCCGCCGGGTCTCGATCCGGAGGCCGTTACGGCTCTCCTAACGAACCATCGAGCGGACCTTTTGACGCCTAGCACACAAAGCTCTAGCCAGTACCTCCGGAATTGGTCACAAACAGCGCATGATATGAGTGTTCGTCGGCAGGTCCTGCAGGAGGTGTGGCAGTTGGAGCAGAAGCGCGCTCCGGCGCACTGGCATGATGTTCTTGCTTTGCTTACGGCGCTGACGCCGAAGCGGACGAAAGAATGGACAAAGCATGCCGTCAAGATTGTTGTGCCGGATTTGTACCTCGAGCAGTTGATTAATGGGATCGATACGAGTATTTGGGCCATTTCTGATCGGACCACGTGCGAGTTGGAGTTATATCCGGGTCTAGAAGGCAATGGGTTCTCATCCTTGCTTCTATCTGGTGACGATATCTCTGTTGGTGCTGCTGTTGAGGATATAATGCAATTGGGACTAGAAGTCAAGATGGTGACGCCTGGAAGGGGGGATGGCCCTGGTTCGCTTTTGCCTGGCGATCCCAAAGCAGCAGCTAAAGTGCGAATCACGAGCAGGCCTTTGGACAACCCTCACCGAACCAGATACAACCCGCCAACCGTGATCTCCGATAAACCGTTAGAGGAGATCCCCGTACCTGAAAAATGGACAAAAGCATCGTTTCTCGAATATGTCAATGCCTTGACAACGACGCAACTGAGCCCGCATGCTGCCACTCGGCTATACGGCTCGGGTGCCGCCTGCAACGAAAGGGCTCTGAAGCTTCTCCACGAAGCTTTCCATGACGAGACTACTGAACACGCCGTGTCGGCCGCGGCCTTCAAGCGGGCTCTCATATTCATGCAGAGCAAAGGGTTCCATTTCAGGCCGCATGCCCGGCTTCTCTTCACTCGCATGGTCGGCCTCCAGGTCCCCATGGACGCCAATGCCTACAATGTCCTCTTATATGGTGCCGCGGGCGTGCAGGATGTTTCGAACTTTCAGCACATTGTGCACCTTATGAGCGAACGCATGATTCCACCCAACGCAATGACGTGGCTCTTGCTCCTCCAGATGGTCAAGAGTGAGTCCGCACGCCGGCAGGTTATTCACGCCATGCAGTCCCGTGGCCTTTTGGGGAACCCCAGCGCTCGTCGACGTGTAATCCGCCACATGGTTGAATTCGATGCTCGCCGTGCCGTCCAAGATGGCACTAGCGTTGAAGACTTGGTGCACAGTCTCGATGAACGATACGGCGACGATTGGGCAAAAACCAAATGTCTCAACAGAATCATCAACGTCCTGTGCCTAGCCGGACGCTTCGACGCCTGTTTCGACCTACTAGACCTCACATCCCGCCGCATCAGACCCGACCTCATTACCTTCAACATCCTCATCACCCGCGCCAGCAAAGCCCGCTCCCTCAACGACGCCCTCTCGGCCCTCAAAAGACTCGAATCCCACCCCAAATTGAAACCCGACACCGTCCTTTACGACCAACTCTTCCTCCTAGCCTGGCTCATGCGCCTCCCCAATACAATGGCCATAATCTGGACCTACGCCGCGCTCCAAGACCGCACCTCCTTCCGCATGCGCGCCCGCGCCTCCTTCCAACTCCGCAACCCAGGCGCCGTCCTAGCCCCCGGCTACCGCGGCACCCGCCCGGGCACCATCCGCTCCTTTGCCCTTCCGGGCTACGTAAGCGAAGAAATCCGCGCAGACCTCGACGCCGCCCTCCAAACCCCAACCGAGGAATCCAGGCCCCTAGACGGCGCCCAAGCCTCCGTAATCACAACCATCTACCGCGAAAACTACCGCGGTCTCCGCCCCGCAGATCCCCTAAGCACCTCAATGTCCAAAGCCTGGCTCGCAGACCGCGCCCTCCACGCCGTCCGCCGCGAAACAAAACTCTCCCGCAAACGAACCTTTGACCCCGACGCGCCCCCCCGGCCCCCCGCCGAAATCTCCCTCTCGGAATCCGATGTCCCGGCCGATCCCTTTTTCACGCTGGACCTCGTGGGGCCCTCGGGACAATGGGAATCGCGGATCCGGGTTCCCATGACTACGACCATGGTCTTGTCTGATTCTGGCCCTGGGGTTTCCGCGACGGGTCGGAAAAGGGCGGCGGGGTTGAAGAAGAAGGGTTCTGGATAGTAGTGCATTGTATCTTTGTATTATATTTGTGCAGGATAGGAGGTGTGTATTTTTATGGGAATTCGGAGGAAAAGAGGAAGGAGAATAAAAGACTGGAAGAAATGCAATTTCCTCAACTCACTAATCATACCTACTTAAAATCATGGCCCACGAGTACTATGCCATGTTTTCATGACGGGCCGAGTCCAAATCATCACTGACACGTCCCCTCTGGTTACGCAAAGCGGGGAAAAAAGTAGTCGGTGGCATTTTTTCGTCTTTTTCAAGAAGGTGATTGACACCGATACACCGTAAAACATAAAAGCATAACATAAAATTGAGCAAATGAGCCCGTCCCTGCCTCCAGTGAGCCCGCTTATCGTCCACCCGTACAACCCGCAACCTTCCTCGAGATGCGCCTTGCTCTGCGAAACAGATCTGCTCTGCCTGGCGTGGGGTGGGATGGTGCAATGAAAGACGACGTAAAGCAAAGAGAAACACACGCACACACACACACACTCAAAAAAAAAAAAAAAAAGACAAATCTTCCGTCACACACAAAACGTGCCCTTGCCATGCTCTACGCCAGTGCGGCAAACAATCATCCAAATAATTCCCTTCTTCGCGACAGGAAAATCGTCTCAAAAGTCCCCCAAAACAGATGTCGCTAACCCTGGCTCTTGGAAGCGGTCTTCTCGGCATCTGTACTCTCCTCCGAGGCCTTTGCAGTACCAGATCCTTGCTTGTCAACTTTCGTCTCGTCCTTTTTGGCGTCGTCAGACGAGGCATCCTTGTTAACCTGGCTTTGTAGGTCGTTCTCCTCTTCGTCGTCGTCAATCATTTCAGACTCGTCTGTGCCAGTAATGATCTGCGTTCCATCGCGGAAGATGATAGCCCGGTCGTTGCTGAATTGAATAGGGAAGTGGCGGTGCTGGTTCTCAGACTCGGCCTCATAGTTTCCATCATTGTCGTCGAAGCCATGGTGAACACCGGGACCCCGGAACTCGGCTGCGAGAACAAACAGATTAGCAAGGCTCGACGCACGTTCGTTTCCAGTGCATCAAAGTTCAACTTCTAGCACTGCCGTTTTGGACAAGAGAGTATGTACCATATTCAGGTGGAGCGCAGGGCCCATCGCCGGCCGCGACTCTTCGAGCAACTTCCTCGTACCACTCCTCCTTCGTTCGGCCTTGCAGGAAGGCGACAATCACCATCGTCATGTTGTCACAGCCGACACCTCCCGTCTCCGAGTTTGAGGCGAGGCAGTTATCCATCATGTTTTCACAAATCTTGTCAAGCTCCTGCTTCGCGGCGATTCCTCGTCGAACGAATTCGACGACGGCCTGGGAAGATTGGCAATCCCAGATACCTATTAAACCAGCCCTGTTAGTTTGATGGTCCTTCAAGCATAATCTCCTATTTGTGCACAATAGGTTTCAGGGATATGTACCATCACAGGCGATCACCAGGAATTCGTCATCGTCGGATAGCTGGTGCATTTCGACATCGGGGAACGCCGTGACTATTTGCGCCTCGGGGGAGAGTTCGCTGCTTTTCTTGAACTCGAAGTCTCCGATGGCACGTGAGAGGGCAAGGTTGCCATTGACACGGCCAAAATCGACGAATCCACCGGCGGCGGTAATACGGGCCTTCTCGGCTGAAGGAGGACAATCGAAGTCAGTATGACACAAGGAACAGGGTATTCACCCTGGCTGGGGATAGTAGTAATTTCGAACCTTCTAGTTGGGGTTTGTGATCTTGCGAGAGGGGCTTTGCGCGGCCCTTGATGCCCAAAACGGCTCTCGAATCACCGGCGTTTGCCTAGTCAAATCCATAACTGTCAACACATTGACAAGTCCAGGCTCACGAGCATGGAGGCAAGAAAAGACGAACCACAAAGATCTTGTCACCTGCGATCAAGCTTACACATGCAGTGCAACCGGAAACTTCGTCTTCGTACTTAGGGTCTAGCGAGGGATAGATGGCCAAAATTAGCGTTGTGTCAGATGGCCTGGACCGAGACCAGTGGTATACTCGAGAGGATCAAGGGGTGGTGAGGATAATAGCCATGTAGGATCGAGAAAAATCATGGTTGGCACACAGGGGGAGGCTCTGAAACGGGGAAGCATGGGAAAAGAGTGTGTACCGTTGAGAATAGCGCGGTCTGTTGCGAGGAAGCCGTCTTTGAGGGCTTGTTCGTATTTTCCGGCCTTGAAGGCTTCCTGTCGAGCAATGATTTTGTGGATATTCTCGCCGGAAAATGATGCTACCTTCTCACCGCCGTGGCCGTCATAGACACCAAAGAATGAAAGGGGACCTGCGTGGGGTTTTGCTTCGTCTGAATCGGGAGGCAGGAGGTCGAGCTCTGTCGTATGAGAGTCCTCCATGCTGATGCGCCATCCCTGCATGGCCGATACACCGTAGAGAAGGCGGCCATTTCCACCTGTCTCCGACGTCTAGAGAAAACCGAATAGTTAGAAAGGGTTGCACTTTCAAATCCGGCTCACCATCGATTCGCGTCATGCACGGCGGTGCGAACTGAGGGGTGAAGAACTGCTTGTGGAGAGCGTGATCCACAATCAGGCGCGCGTAGTCATGGCCAACAATAGCCACCAAGAGAACGAGAAGTGAATTTGGGAAGGGGATTCCAAGAATCCTGAAAAAAAAAGGCAAAGAAGAATCAATGGGACTGGACTGGTGACGGCACGGCATACCTTGTCGACGATCGGTTCGGAGAGTGTCTGGCCCATCGCAGCGGGACTAGAAAGGCGGAGAGAGAATGAGGGGTACTCTCGGGAGGATAGGAAAGTTGAGGGGATAGAAGCCTGTGACAACTACCAAGAAATTATATCAAAGAAAATGGGATAGATAAGACAGGCAGTCAGCTCAAGACCACGACAGAAAAGCAGCTATGTCGGCGAAGAAAATTTTCGCAACTCTTCAAAGTCGGTGGTGGGGTTTTGAGTATGGATCGGTGCGCGAAAGCGTTGGGGGGAAGGGATGTCTGCTAGGAACGGCGGGGTTGTTCAATTGTGACGAAGCAGAGATGGAAATAAAACCCTGACGTAGTAGACCGGCCGAAGACTGAGCGCGAAAAAGAGTTTGAAGTCCGATGGCGAGCCTATTCGAGTTTTGCGAGAGAGCTGGTGCCTTACGGGGGAGCGGGAGAAATGCTACTATTCTTGGCACATTGGTTTTGGGGAGGAGGAATTTGGAAAGCGATAACCCGAACAAGTCCATCTGCATACCAAGGTCTTTGGGGTCTCCGTCCATCAACGGGGCGAATTCCTTACCACCGCATGCTCAACAGC
>JADHKT010000089.1:0-123459 GCA_019925285.1 Graphium sp. VPRI43844
GGGGGTGGGGGGTGTTGGTGGGGGGGCGCTTTCCCACCCCCCCCCCCCCCCCCCCCCCCTTCCTTTCTCGTCTCCTCACCTTTTCCTTTCGAGCACCCCCCCCCCCCCCTCTTTCCTCCCCATTCTCCCTCACTCTTCCCTTTCTTTTTTATTCGACAAACAAACACCCTCGACAATTCATACCGACATATTTTTCAACTCGAATAATCAGTATTCCGCCAATTTTGTTTTGCTGAACAGAGTTGCCTTTTGTTTTGGGCTAGCCACTTTTTTTCATTACGCTTATTCGCTCCACCGATCTGAAAGCTGGAAAGTTGTGTAAGCTCTATCACCAGGTAGCTGCTGCATTTCCTTCCCCTGCCTGTGACGTTTATCCTCTGAACAGAACGAAGCGTCAGAAGAAACCAAGCTCGATACTTAGGAAACAAAAAGGACAAAAGAAAACAAGGGAAAGAAAGACACCGCCCGTCAAAGAATCCTAAAAAAAAAGCTCCGAAAATAGCAATCAAAGGGAGACCGACAAAACTACCGACAAGCTGGCAAGAAAGAAGAAATTCGAAGGGAGACGACGAGACAAAAGGTCCGACAAAGAATGCATTCTCCTTGACTGTGCCCTCCCCAACCTAGCGGCCTTGTCAAAACTGCACCCGGAACTCGTTCCTCCAAGGCAACCATCAAGACTTGCTGGCGTCTCCGTCCTCGCCGCACCGCCCTCGCCATTAGGTGCCGACTATATTCACTCTTACCCTCCCACTCCCTACGGGACCGAACCGCCGAGTCTTCTTCCTCTCGATTTGAATATTTCCGCCTTCGACACACACATCCGCTTCCATTGCGTATCGTCACCCTTCGCAAGACCACTACAACTTCCTTCGTCCCCACCGCTTCTACCACTTCGATCCCGAACATCTACGCCCACTCTACCTCGGTACTCGCTGCCATCGTCCGTCTCGCCACCATGAAGAGAGGCCGTCCGGCGACAACCCAGGTGGGCCCGTCCACCTCGAAGAAGGCCAAGGCAGACCCGAACGCCCAGAAATACTACGCCGTGCGCGCCGGGTTCCACCCCGGCGTATACCTGACCTGGTATGAATGCCAATTGCAAACCGCTGGCTTCAAGGGAGCACAATGTACGTATTTTGCGATTGCCCACCTAGCACAGCTCCTTGTGTTTCATGTCCCTGGCTCGCCCCATGGAAGCATTCTAGTACCCTTGGGGTGCCGTCTCAAAAGATTCGAATAAGCTAACCCAGGTTCCCCTCTATTAGACAAATCCTTCCTCGCCCGCGAAGATGCCGAAGCTTTCGTTGCCGGTGAAAACCCAAAGATGTCAGTTGACGGTCCTGAACCTGACAAATTCTACGCTGTCGCTGTTGGCGCATTCACGGGCATCTTCTCCGATTGGGACACGGCGTCCATGGCCATAAAGGGAGTAAAGGGGCCGAAATATAAGAAGTTCGGAACGCGGGAGGAGGCCGTGCAGTTCATTCGACAATGGGGCACTGACGAAGCCATCGCCGCTCTCGACGCCAAGGAACCGACCAAAGCTGCCGACGAGACCAGTACCGCTGCTGGCAAGAGGAAGCTCAAGTCGGCCGCAGCTGCCGCCGCCGCCGCCACTATGGCTGATGCCAAGGATCTTTTAAAAATATACACAGATGGCAGCAGCCTGAAGAACGGCAAAGCCGGCTGTGCGGCCGGTGTCGGTGTGTTTTTCGGCAAAGGAGATCCCAGGTAAGTCGTGACTTTTTTCTCCCCCTTACTATTGCCGCCTCGTTCCCTTTCTTTCGGCTGACCAATTACAGGAATCTGTCCGAACGGCTCGCCGGCGAACCCCAAACGAATCAGCGTGCCGAACTGTCGGCCATCCTCCGCGCCCTGCAACTCGTACCTGTGTCGCAACCGATCCAGATCCATAGCGACAGCCAGTACTCGATCAACTGCGCCACTATCTGGGCGGACGCGTGGGAGAAGAAGGCCTGGAAGACGGCCGACGGGGCCGACGTAAAGAACCAGGATCTCGTCAAGGCCATCCGTGTTAAGATGGTGGAGAGGCAGAAGCGCGGTGCCCGGACGCTGTTTAAGTGGGTCAAGGGCCATGCCGACGACGTGGGCAACACGGCCGCCGACAAGCTCGCCGTAAGCGGGGCCAAGAAGCCGAGGATAGACTGAGGGAGACAGAGGTTCGTCCTGGGAACGAGTATTCTTAGAATTTTCGTGCTTTCCTTAGTTTACCCTTGGGCTCTTTCTTGCAACTCTTGTCCGCTCATGTTTTGTTCTCCCTCGGTCCTACAAAGTGGCCAGAACAAAACTAGCTATGTGCTCATGGAATTTTCCCCGCCTGAGCCAATTCCCTTTTCTCTCTTCATTTATTGTACGATATTCACTCTCGTCACTGGGTCTGGTTTCATCTGTTGTTCCTATGTTGGTCGTATCGTTTGTTTCTTTCCTGGCGCGTCATGGAGTCGAGTTTGTTGGTTGGCTCAGCTTTTCGGTATTTCACACGGCATCTGGCTATGTTCTTTCATGTTGGTTCTACGGGGCTTGATATGTTTCCTTTTCACTTTTTTCCCGTTTCATGGCGATGGAGAGATGGGGTTCTATGACATCCTATTCCTGATATTTGATTTCTTGAACATTGGAAGACCTCAGATGTGTCCTCTTCTTTTGCTTTCTCACGGGTTTACTTCTGTTCTGCATTTTGGCCAGGGCCACTTTTGAGGGCTTTCTGGTACTTTTCTCGGTTTTTTTTTTTTTTTTCGTCTCGTATGACAGACAGGATGGGATGATGTTGGCGCTTGGCTGAGGATGCGCTAGATCGAAATAGACGTCTTTTTCTTACTCTTTTGGAATCAATTTCTCGCTCTGCTCGTATGTATCTCGTTTATGTGGTTCTTCTCTTGCACGGATATAACTTGGCTATTGCCCGATCTTCAGGGAAGATGCCGTTTGCATTCCGGGAACATGCGCGTATTATTGAACGAGGGTGCTGAGCAAAGCATTGCGATTTTCAGTACGGAGTAAGGACAAGGACCCCAGGCATAATGTCTCGCATAGTTACGTCCGTATACGGAAGGGGCGAGGATTAAATTATCATCACAATGTCTCATTGCTTTCCGTCTCCCACGAACTTGTTCAGTTGTGCCGTGACTTACGTGGCGATGAAGAGACAGGGCTGACGAGGGAGGCGAAGGATACAGGGAGTGAATCTTGTGGCGTTTGATTTGGGGGCGGGATGTGAGGGGTGTTTTTGCTACGTGTAGACATTTTGGATAAGGGTTCGAGATTGGGGTTGTGGCGTGGGGGGAGGGAGGTATGGTTAGGTTTTTGTCTTTCAAGTTAGGTGATTTGGCCGAGTATGTCTTTGGTTGTTCAGGTCAGTTGAGAAGGTATGAATGTGTTGGTTGCAGAGGGAATTCCGCGATATGTTATGTATCTTGACTACGTGTATATTGGAATGGACTGCGTATATTGGAAAGGTGCATGGTAAGTTTTTTCTTTTTTTTTTACTTGCGTGAACGGACTGGTTTACATGGTGTTTTCTAGGACATTTTGATCTTGATGCGTTTCAAACTTATAGTAGACGAAAGACTTTTTTTTTTTTGGGATCTCCCAAATCTGGAACGTTTCTCAATGTAAAATACTCCGTAGACGAGAAACATTTGCGTCCGCCATAAGACGGGAAAGAAAGTGTCTTGTCTGTCCATCACGACAGGCTAAAAATATGAGAAATTACTTATATATTCTATCATACAAAACTCTCACATCCGTATCCGAAACAGGACATGGGAAAAGGAAAAGTTGCTGGAGGGAGTATTGCTTGCATTGAAACAAGTATGTACTCCATAGTTTATATTTACGGAGAACTCCGTATTTTTACAGCTCACTAGTGAATTGCCTATCCGGGACTCCGTCTGGTATTATTATTAATTAGGCTCGACTGAACAGTGTATTGCGGAGTAGGGTACAACCATAGGAAAAAGACAGGCATCGAGATACACAATTTTAAAGCCCCCCCAATCCTTCAAAAGTTCTCCTCTGCCTTTGTGACATATGACATACAAAACACCATCGTATGTAAAACACCCCCACCAGACGTCGAGATGCAGACAAAAGGATCAAACTTCACAGCTTTGCCTCCACCTCGGACAGTCGGTGGCACAAAGACGAAACAGGGCAGAGCTCAGGTCTTAGGAGAGAGAAAGTCTGACTTGTTTCTATTTTGATTTTCTTCTCCTTCACCATGGTGTGTTGAAAAGGGAAGGGGAAGAGAGGGAAAAGACAGTCTTGGGAGGTTTCAAGCTGTGGTTACACGAATTAAACCTTTCTTTCTTCGCCCGAGATTGTGCATAAACCTAATTGCTTGCAAGATGTGGCGTGTTCACCGTTTAGTTTAGTCCTTGTATATGGCCGTAATGACCGATGGCCTTGCAGGTTCTTCATGTCCCTCTGAAGAAGGTTGAAGCCAATGGGCATGGCATAGGGGGATTGGTGATACAAGACAGTTTTTCTAGTATCATTTCCTACCCTGTACATGCACCTTGTTTTCATGCTACAGTGTTTCTGCATCGGAAACAATTTCTCGTTACAATGTTAGGAATGCAGGAAAAAATACTCCGTACTTGTAAAAGGCGAGGGGCGTAAACTTTTTTAGATGGCTCGATGCCATGCATGCATGCATTCTTATCAAGAGCACCAGGACTTGTTCCCTCTGCCCAATTTGAATTGCAAGGTGGTTGGCTGGTTCAGCTTAGGATTGCAGGTGACTACGTGTTTCTTTCTGCATCTGTGCAAGGAAGATGGCGGACGCATATGAGCAAAAAAAAAAGTAAACTACTTCTTGCAAGGATCTTCTTGTCAGGGTTGGACAAACACACAATCACAAACATGCACCGGGGAAAAATCGAGGAACGAGGGGCAAAAAAAGAGACGACGAGAGGAAATACTCCGTACGAGACAGCAAATGATTCTGGGATGCGCCATCACCATAGATTTTACTTCTTCTTTGCTGTTGGCATGAATCAACCATCGTCTCGCGTCTATGTCCCCCATTCTCTCATTCTCCAAATTTGGCCATCTCTTGGACGCCGCCCACTCTCCAATTTCTGCTGCCGTGACACTTCACGCAGATTGTCTTGATAGGGCTTGACCGGTCTCCTTTCTCATTGCCAACTTGGGTTAAACGCCCGGCATGCAAGACATGGCGGCGCCCAGACCTAGGCCTTCTTTTCTTTTCTTGTGTGTCTTTAGCGAGTTGCAATGGCCAGCCATTTCTATGGCCTGTTAGGATGTGTCTCGGGAGGCTCGAGGAGAGTATTCGGGACCCTGTGTCAATGGGGCTTAGACAGAAGAGAGGTCACTTTTTTTGGAAGAAGGGTTAAGAATAGATTACCGCGTCGATAACGTCGACATGTCTGGTTTGCTGATGAAACTGGCCAGGCTGGCCAAACTTGTCGGTGAACAGGGGATGCTAGACCGCCAGTATCGATGCTGTTGCACTGTCCACTGCAACTCCAACTTGGAAATGCACATCCTCGTACTTTTCTCCCCTCTTTGTTTTTTTTCCTCTCTCTCTTCACCAATTGAGCGATGTGCTTCGACGCTGCAGTTTTTGTCTCATATGCCTAATCAATTGGAGGGGCTGGGTTTCTTAGCGTTGAGAAGAAAAGAATCGCAACTGGCGTTGTTACTTGTCAAATTGTCCAAAAATAGAAATAACAGAGCCTGGCCAGCATACTCCGTATTACGGAGTACTTGTACGGAGTACAGTGATACAGTGTCTCTGCGCCTTAGGGAGGGGAAGGGACCCTTATCTTGTACCAGCCTAGACCCACACAGTGAACACGTACCCGAATTTTGATTCTCTACGGAGTATTACGGAGTACACCGTCTTTTGTCTCCAATACGGCGTGCCGTTTTCATTTACGGAGTAGAAACGGTACCTGGTGTAAGGAGTACTCCGTAAATGGCGTAAATTTGTTGGGAAAATTGCCTTCACTGTCTCCGTTTTCCCACGACCACCAAGAGTGAGAGAGAAACTGGGCCCGGAACCGGAGCAATCTTAACTCGACTACGTCTTTTACTTGTACTCGTATAAACTCTCCAATCATCCGTATATCTTGCGGCTTTCCATCGCCCATGATATAAAATTGAACACCGTTGAATAGACCTGAGTCTTTTCGATTTCCCTGAAATTCTGATGAAAAAAAAAAAAGCCACAATGTCTGATTCCAGGCCGCCCGTGTGTGTGTACATGCGGAAGGAGGAAAAGAATAAAAAAAAATAAAAAATCTTGAGCAATGAGTGAATGTCTAAAAGCTACCGCTAATAAATGAGCACTTGGGATAAGAAAGGCTGGGGAATAATGGCCAGTTTAAACTCGTGTGCAATTTGTGTAAATGGTATGAAAACGCTTCGGGCTACGTGTAAGCTATTGACCAGCCATTTTGCATGATCAAAAACGATATTGGGTCGACGTGTAGATATTTTCACCCCCTCTGTTAATTCCGGGATATTTGGTAAAGTACAGAGTAGAGATGTGAGGTGTGGCGATGTGAAAGGGAGCCAGGACGAAGCCCGCAGTCCAGTGTGATTTCAATTCTTTTCGAGGTGTTTGTTTGGCTGGAGAGGTTCCCGTTCCCTACTGAAGTACTTATACGGAGTACTGATGCTGCTAAAAGAGTATGCGGGTAACATGGATTTACGGAGTATTAGTTTAGAAACTACAGAGTAAACTTATGTAGATGGAAGCAAATGAACGGTACATCGGCACGTGCCAAGACCCAAGCTTCCCAACCCTCGCACTTGTCATCAACAGGCATTTATCCTGTATCGAATGAACGAGCATTGACACACAGGAAAAAAAAAAAGAGTTTGTGTTGTGGTGGGTGAAGTCTTATCGGAAGACTCCAGCGATCCTCACCGAATCAAAAGACGGCTGCCTGTTGGTGGTCCCTTGGATCCCGCCGCTCGCATCCTTGTGCTATTGGCCAGCCATACTCCGTATGAATATCAAGATCCGTGGCCAGTTTTGCCAACAAACACTTCGTAATCATCGGGCTGTGCCTGTACTCTGTACGTTGTTCTTTTGCCCTTGTTCTGACCACTTCGATCGATATCTACTCCACTTCCAGACGGCCTCTCCAAGCGCGCGCACCCAGCAAAAGAGAGTTGCGGGGAATGCGAAACTGCCATAATAGTAGACTAAAACAATACGAGTACACCCGCCTGCCCTGTCCACCTGATCGCCTCTGTGGGAGGAGCCATCCCCGTCATAGTAAACTAATAAACTAATACCCTCATACTACAGTATGTTTTGACTGTTTTAAGCTTGGCTTGGAAATGGGAGAGCTGCCTGATTATGGAGCATGCCGAGGAGGCTAAAATGAAATGCTGGAAAGTCTAGGACCATTGTTCACTGCATGTTTCGACTGGGCCGTCCAAATGAGATATTGGCTGGAACCCAAGAGATCCCCGAGACTGAGAATACGGCCTTTGCGGTTCAAATCTTTCTCAAGGGGATTTGCCCACAGGCGGCAAAGGCCCAGTCTTGGTCTCTGTGATTTGTTTTAGGTCCTTTTTGATGGGCCTCTGGCCACGCGGGCTCCCGGCTACGGAGTACTCCGTAAAGAGGCTACAGTGCAGCTTGGTGGGTACCCAGGTACCAAGGGGATCTGCTGGCAGCTGACACGATGCCTATTAGTTTACTACTCTGTACTGCGTACTCCGTAGATAAATATTCGTTCGACTTTCTGGGGCCCTGTACGGAGTGCAAGAATAATTTAGATATTGATAAATTAAAACGAGCCGAGTTGTTAGTGCCCGGCTTGCATTGACCCCTTCGGCTTCGCATGCAACAACCTACTCCTTATGCCACCTCGACAAGCCACCACAAGAGCCACCTTGAGACAGAACCAGTCAAGCAAGGGACGAGAGGCGAAAATGTGGAGAAAGAAACTTGCCAACCTAAACTATTATTACGGAGTACTACTAGTAAGTAGTACTTCATGGCCTGGGGCAAACGGAGTCGAAAAGGGAACCAAGCCTCGATTCCTTTCCCACCCTCCCTGTACGAAGTACTTTCGCTACTTCATATTACTCCAATTTTTTCTTCAGGCTTGTCAGGATGTTTCCGTCGATGCCCATTTGCAAGGACTCTGACCGTTTACGGTGCCAAGGTGCCATTCTACGGAGTATTATTATTTTTTACTTGTGCTATGTGTCGAGAAGACGACAAGATGTATGACAAGATGTACGGAGTAGTAGAGGCAGAGATGACGATAAGGCACTGAATTCCCAAAAGTACCAATAGCTTCGTGCAGGTCATTATCAAGACAAACCTGTTTTTGAACTCGAATAAGTGCTGGTCTAATCGGTTTGCGACTACTGCGTACTGAGCAGAAGAAGTTGTGCAGGATGATAGAAGATTGGGTACTTGTAGGTACTTGGTCCTGGGTGGCGTTTCTGCTCCTCGATCGTGGCTATTGAGGTACCGCAACACTGGGCGGCTTGCTACGGTGATATGGAGTACCTACTCCGTACTCCGTACGTGGTTCACCTATCGCCAAGTATTAATAGTGGAAGAATGAATCTCTTCCAGAAATGAGTACTCCGTACAGTACTGTACTGACTCCCCTAGCGGTGTGAAGCTGACACCACCTCTAAACCCCTTTCAATCCTCATTTCATTAGGGGGCGTGAAGGGGGTGGAAATTAATTGGAGGGGGACTCTAGGATTTATGGAGCACTTTCTGTACTCCGTTCTTGGTACTACTCGGTTCATTGGAAGAGGCAAACGGAATGCCACAACAGCTAAAAAGAGAAAAGTCTCCCCCCTCCCAAAATCCCCTCCCCCCGTATTCAACCCACTTTCGAATTTTTGATAATCCAACATTACCATTAATCTCCAAAGAGAAAAAAAAAGGGAGTCACATACGACGACGACTGCCTTGCCTCAATTACCCCTTGGTCTTCAAGGAAGACACCCTTCCCATCCATTTCATTATTTTCTCCCTCACCTCGTCTCAATCATCAGCCACTACCGATACGAAGAAGGGGAAAAAAAAAGCCCTAAACCACCGTGGACGACATTGCCGCGCCCCCGACACCGCTTTTCCTGATGATGACGGAGACGGCAGATCCTGTCAAGGTGGAATGGGATGGCTTCGGAATCGCCCACGACGATGATAGCCCCGACAATTATTTCTTTGCCGATGTCGACTCAACGGCCATCGACACTACCCAGTTCGCTTTCGACGACGACAAATTTATGAACGAGACGTTTGATTTCGATAGCGCCTCCAGTAGTCCAGACGCTTGCGATATACCCAGTGCGAGTATCAAATCTCCCGAATTCACACATTACATTGGCTCCGACCAGGCCTTATCCCTCACCAATGGCAATGTCGCCAAGCAACCGAATCACCAAAAACACTTCTCTGTACGTTGTCCTTTCCGAATTTTTATTTTCCTCTCTTTTCTTTCTTCTTGGTGGACAGCATGCCCTGTCGCAGAAGGGTTAGTCTCCTGGATAAGATGTGTATGCACAGCGTGGCGATATATTGGCGCACTGTCGAAAAGAAACAGGAGAAAAGCAGGGAAAATCCCGTTCGACCTCGCAGCTGTTTTACTGCACATCGGGCGACTGACTATATGGCAATACGAGAAGAGGGTGAATCTTTGGCGTCTCAATGTTTTACTAACTATCGGTCAAACCTCTCTAGCAACACTCCCTAGACCAGTCTATGCATGGACTCACCACCGCCGGCTCTCGTGAGGTTTCACCTCTCAACATGGCCACGAGTTACCACTCGTCCCCGTCGGCCATGTTCAATAATTCTCCTTCCCCAATGGGCCAGATAGACTTGCAAGCCCACCCTTCTCTCACCAATGCGGTGTGGTCTAGCAAACTGGATGTCGCTCATGAACCCGTGTTGCATGGCTCTTTCTTGCAGCAACAGCCTCAATTTAATGGCGGGATGGATGGTATGTACCGTCAACCGAGGATTCCCATATATATTGACTAACCGCTCTTGGTTTCCTAGGGCCCTACCAAATCAAGTTCTTTCCCATACCGCAAAAGAGCCGAGTTGAAACCCAGATTCCCATAAAAATCACACTTAGCCCGTTACCGCCAGGCGTTACAAAGCTTCACCTACCCACACACACGATCGCGAAACCCAAGCTACTGGCTAAACCTGCTCATCAACCTTCACCCGATATTCTAGAACTCTTCACCATGCTCGTATGTACGAGTGCGATGCAGAATAAAGAGAACAAGAAGAGGGCATTTGCAAAGGCTGCCATGGCCGTACGGTCCCCCCCACCGCAGCTCCCGGGAAGTGAAGAGTTAGAAGAGGACAAACCACAAAACGGAGGCGAAGTCTGCATATGTATTGGGTGTATCACAAGAGAAAGAAAACGAGCAGCCAGGAAAAAGATCAAAAAAGTGGAGGAAGAGGAGCTCTGGCACAAGGACGAATCCCGCCGCGTGATTGTCTTCAACACACACGAACTAAAGGATTGGAAGCTAACTCCCGATGCGAATGGCCCTCCCTCCGCCTCATGGCAGATTGACGCCCCTATGCGAATTGCCTGCTATTGTCGCCACCACGGCGAGAAGATGGGCTTCCAGGTAATCTTCACTATCAAGGACTTCCTCGGCCGCGTCATCGCTCAGGAGATCTCGCCCTCCATCATGATCACCGACGACCACAAGACCCACCCCGTACCGACTTCCAATGCAGCATCCAGCGACCAGGCGTCTGCATCGTCGCCGAATGGCTCTGCAGCAGCTGCCGATGCCACGGCACCAGCCGCAAACCCTGGTCTAGCGCCCCCAACCAACGCGACCCAGCAGAATGGCACTCGTGCTCAGCCCACGACACCACAGCCGTCGTCAACGGGCCCCGCGAAGTCCACAACGTCTAGCGCGCGGAACCTATCGCGGCCCGCTTCTCCCTTGGGACATTCCGGCCCTGTCTTTAAGAAGCGCAAGTCTAGCAGCAACAAGGTACCCCTCGGCATGACCATGACACGCCTGAACACAGCTGGCGAGTCTCCACCGGCGATGGCCTCCCAACAGGTAGCCCCCGGGCCCCCGCAACCGACTGCTGTCTCGCCTTTTTCGCCAAACCTAACGGCGTTCCCCGGTGCGGAGACGCTCTTCGGCGCCAACGCTAACGGACACATCCCCTTCTCCACGAACCCGCCGACTCCAAACCGCGAGGACCAGGTGCTATTCACCAACGTTAATCGGTCTGCTAGCGTCGACAACCTCACCGTTGCCATGTACTCAACTCCTGTGTCGTCTCATCCTAGCCGCGCGCCAAGCCCAAACAGCTTGCGTAACACGCTGAACGCGATGGCCCAGGTCCAAGTGCAGGCCCAGACACAGTTCAACCCGTCCCTCGGTGGATCCCTGATGTCTCCGCCGCTCGGGCACCAACAAGCTCGACCTCAGCCGGTCATCCACAAGATTGTCCCTTCGGAAGGGTCGAAGTCTGGCGGCATAGAGGTCACGGTCCTCGGCGCCGGCTTCTACCAAGGCCTGGAAGTTATGTTTGGAGATCAGAAAGCCACGACGACAACATTTTGGGGCGATGCGTCCCTCGTCTGTCTCGTGCCGCCGTCACCCTCGGCCGGCATCGTGTACGTCTCTCCGAGGGACCCGTCCGTGCCTGCGTCGTTTCAACCGGTGCCGAAACAGCAGACGATGTTCCGCTACTTGGACGATGAGGATGAAAAGCTCATCCGCATGGCTCTCAGCGTTCTTGGCCAGAAGATGAATGGTACCATGGTCGACGCCCAAACTGTGGCGAGGCGCATCCTCAGCGACGAGACGTCGATGGGTTGGGGTGGCTCGGGGGGTGCTGGCAAGTCTTCGATGCCTCCTTCGGGTACTACGTTCAGCATGTCGACGCGTGGCGATATCGAGCAGCAACTTCTAAAATGCCTCGAGCTCATTGATCTTGACGACAGCCCTCACAGGGCGCAACTGGACATGCGCGCGCGCTCCGGACACACCATGCTCCATTTAGCCTGCTCCCTGGGCATGAATCGGTTTGCTGCCGGGCTCCTCGCACGCGGGGCGAACCCCGACGCCCGAGACAAGGGCGGCTTCACCCCGATGCATCTCGCGGCCATCAACAAGAACCCCGAGATTGTGCGCCGTCTCATTCATATGGGTGCTGACCCGACGATGCGAAGCCTTTCTGGCCTCACCCCGGCCGACGTGTCGCAATCCGACGATATCATCGCGGAACTGTACCACATGAACAACTCGAGACGATCGCGTAGCAGAGGCTCGGCGGCTCATAGTCGGGCGAGCAGCAGCACATCTCTGCGGTCGCTCTGGGAGCCCGTGACTCGAGCCCGGCCCAATGAATTCGACACACAGTCGTACCCGGAGGGCGAGAGTCCAGAGTACTCTTCGTTCGAGACGGATGAAGAGGGTAGCGAGCTGGGCGAGGACGAAGAAGAGAACGACGAAGATGTGTTATCGATGCGACGACGGAGCCGTGGAGACATTTCTACGCGCGAGGGTAGGAACGAACTTGGCCGCGTGCCATCTGCGGCGGCGGTTGCCGATGATGACCACGAGGAGGATGATGACGATAGAACACAAATTGCCGGCCAGCCACCGTCTCCGACGACAGCACGTGCCGCAGCGGCGCTCCGCGATCAGTTGTCAGCACAGATCCAGCAGTTCCAACAAGCCATGACGTTGCAGATTCAAAACCTCAACCTCTCCCAACTTCCCAACCTTCCGGTCATGCCAGTCCTCCCGGATTATCAGGCCTATGTACAGTCTGCTCAATTTATGCGCCGTCTTGCGTCGCTTGTGCCAGGCATGTCAGGTGGCGCACGGGCCGATGGGGCAGGCAACGATGAGGCGGAACGGCCAATGGATAGGGGCTGGTGGGACATGTTGCCTACGGCGGTGAATCCGGCGGTGAATCCAGCGGTGAATCCGGTAACCTCACCGCCCCCATCCTACGAAGACTTATTCCCCCCGGAAGCAAGCGGGAATGCAAGGCGCGGGAAGCAAGCAACGCACATGACGCTCACGCGAAGCAAGACTGCCGAGGAGGTAGCCGCTGTACAGCAGTCGACGGTGGCGGCGACAGCGCCGTCTTCTTCACAAGCCGACGGGGAGCTTAAAATCGGAAGGAAGAACGCGATCACCAAGGAGCAACAAGAGAGTTTCCTCCGGGTGCACCAGCAGCAGTTCAAGAGACTCAGCATGGATAGGAATCTATTCCTTATTTGGGTAGGCATCTCTTGTTTTCCTTTTGTGTCCTATAGTCGTTTGGCGTCATGCACAATTTTACTAATTCGTCTTTATTTTTTTTTTCCTTAGATTCCCCTTCTGCTCTGTATGCTACTGGCCATGTTCTGCACAAAGTGCCCCCAGGTTCTTGCGCCTGTGGTATCGCTCCTCCAATCCATCGTGTACCCGAACCAGGCGCCGGCCGCTGATTGCGGTGCTGGTGCTGCTGGACTGCAGCTTCCTGCGCCACAGATGTGTGATGCTCGTACATAGGGACTTGCCTAAGATGCAACCTTGTTATATATGACGATGAACGACAGCTCTCGTGCTTTTGCTGAGACGATTAACGGAGATCACATGCACCCATTTTTTCAACACATTTACCTACTTTTTTACTCACTTTAATCACCCCCCTTACTTTTTTCTCATGTCCTATTACTTTGCTGGGAAAAAAAAGAGAGAGCAGCGTACAAGACAGCTGGAGCCCAAGGCTCAGGGACCAAGGCGTTGGATTGGAGTCATGAAGAGACCCGAAGCAGGGCGTCTCGAAGGTTACTTTTTTTGTTACCCCTTTTTACATTTCCTTTTTTTTTTTTTTTTTTTTTTTGGCCAAACTTGTCATAGTTTTTTTGCGATTCTATCACCATTCCTCCATGCCTGTCGTTATACACTTTTCTTTCGTCCATTGGTTTGTGCTTGGCCATTGAAATTTAAGGGTTTCTGGTAGCGAGATTCAATATCACTAGCAAAACACAGCACACTCGTTTTTTTTCCCTCCTCTTTTCCTTTCTTGGTGTATTTTCTTGCAGTCGGTTTCGCTGGGGTTGATTTCTGCTGGATCATTGAGTGGACAGCAGCACAATTTTATCTTGGTAATCGAGGTCTTTTTTTTTACTCAATAGAAGCAAGGTTTACATTACAATATGCGGTTCGTGCCGTTGCCGATGAATAATTGAATTACTCGGCATAAAAATGGTAAAGAAGGTTGGTTCAATGAAAGAAAAACAATTGATATGAGAAAGAAAAAAAAAAAAAGTCAAATCATCTCTTCGTGATCATGACCCCCCAAGGAAATCCCCAAAGATTACCATCCCCATCTCCATCTCCATCCTCGCTCCAAAAGAGAAGGAAAAAGAGAAGAAATGTCATGTCATGTCATGTCGACGTCAACACGTGAAAAGAATAGAAAAAAGAAAGAAGAAAGAAAAAAGTTCCTTCACACACAAACATCTTCATTTTCCCCGTTTTCAACTTCAAAACCAGAGTGCATCTTATACCGCTCCGGAATGTTCGGCACCCGCGGAATCCCCCTGTTCGCATCGGGCACCACAGCCAATGGACCCAGCGCCTTCCTACGACGAATGGGTCTCTGCGGTAGAGGTTGGGTGGGCGATTGTAGAGGCGACGAATGAAGCAGAGTGTAATTTTGGCTTGGGGCGGAGGGAAGGGGAAGGGTGTGCTGTGGCTCTTCTTCTTTGACGGGGGAGACGGAGGGGTGGGTGTATGGTTCTGTTCTTGAGGCTTGGAGGCGGAGGTGGTGTTGGGGGGGAGGGATTTGGGGTTGTGGGAGGGGTTGGACCCTTGTCTTCATTGATACGGGCGGATTCTTCTTGTTTTTGGGGGTCGAAGGGAGGGAAGGGAGGGAAGGGAGTTGTTGTTGGCGGGACTTGGAAATCTTGTTTCCTTCGCGGAGGGTGCCTGAGAAGGATCTTCTTGTTGAGAGCATCGGGAAGCGAGAGGGGGAGGTCACGTTTCCGTCTCCGGTTGCGGGCCGCATGTTTTCGTCGTCTGGGTTGGAGGCTAGACGGACGACGGGGAGGGTTGCCGTCGTTTTGCGGAGTTTCTTGGGCATTTTGGTGGTTTCGGCTTCGGCTTCGTCTGTGTCTGTGTCTTCGCATGTTCGTTTCGTGCCTCTTGATAGGGTTCGTGATAGGTCCGTGTCCTGTTCGGACTCTGGGGACTTTGGCGGCGGGGATTGCGCGAATCGGATTGTTGGTTGGCTCCATCGGTGGGTTGGCCTTTGTCTGGGCGATGAGGACACGGAGGCGAGGTTTGGCACTTGACCGTCGGGGTGTTTTTGTCTTGGTGGGCTTGCGTTGATGCCGGGACGTGGCTGGCGAGTAGATTGGATCGCGTGCGAGCCAAAGAAGCCCGATTCGACGAGTTGGTGGTAGTTTGCGAGGATTTCCTCCTTTGTCGGTCGATTGGCCATTGTGGGATGTTGGCCCTGGCCTTGTTGGTGCGCTGAGGGGCCCGCGGCACCGAGAGGTCCTCGATAACCTGCGGCTGCGAGCTTTCCATCCACAGAAAGAGGTCTTCGCTTACCACCCGAGCCCTTTGAAAAGCTCAGCTTCTCCCGGAACCCGTCCCAAAGGGGTCCGAGGAAGCTGGACTTCTTCACTACCACTGCGTGTTGTTGTTGCTGCTGAGAGCTAGATGCCGTAGAGGAAGACTCCGAACGAGGTGGCGGTGGCCGAGCCTGGGCGAAACTAGCAGACCGAGGCCGTTGGTGCGGCACGTACCCGAATTGGAGATTGTCAACCGATGCCATGCCAGCGCCTCCGCGTGAACGGTCCCGACCGCGTCCCTGGTGTTCTTCTTCTTCGGGACCCAAGAACTGCAAGGGAGGCATAGCCGATACCCGATCATTCATCGAGCCCTCAGCAAATCGACTGCGATTCTGACTCTTTGGCCGCGGCGTTGGAGCAGCGCGAGCCGGGGGTTGAGGGTGTGACGACATTTTGTTTGGTTTGCCTTGGTTTGTGTTGTTCTTTTCTGTGGGGGAGGAATTGGGGGCAAAAGATGGAAAGAGAGAGAAAAACAGACTGCGATTCAAAGGGAGCTTTTGTTGACAGTATCTCACAATATGCGCATTTCTCTCCTTGTGCGCACTCAATCAAATGAAAGGGGTTGCAAAAAAAAGAAAAGAAAACTCTGGGGCAAATCTTCAAATGCCGTGAAAAGCGTGGCGAGCCGGTGTTTTTTAAGACCCCCTCGCCGTCTTGAAGACGCAGGCGAAGAAGAAAAAAAAAACAATGAGTTATAGACTTTGTCTCTTCCGTCGCCCTAGGCTATGGACACCTCGTCAGGTTCTATGTTTTTCCTTCGCTGAGGACCCGTTTTCTTCAGCCTTTAGCTTTTCGTCTTGTCTCTTTTTGGGGAGGGGAATTGTTGATCTGCGCTCCAAAGGGATGAACTATTATGTTCTGTTTTCGCAAACCAAAGATTTGGTCGCCAATGGTAGAAATACGTGTACGGAGTAGCGGTCGGTGTGTTTGTTTTCGTGTCGCTCACCCTGCTTCTTTGCGCCTCGCGGACATACCACGAGACAGAATATAAAAATAAAAAGAACAGAGAAACGTTTCAAAAACAACTGATATGATCGCAAGAGGTAATAGAAGGAGGAAGCCAATCTTCCGAGATGAGTCTAGTGTAAACGGTTTTTTTTTTCCTTTCCATCCTCTGACTTGGATTGATTCTTTTTTTGTTGGTTGCTAGGAGCGACCAAGAATTGTGGGTCTTGTTCTTGTCTCCACTTTTGATTGCTGGGGTCACCGCCTTCTGATCTTGTACAAGTAATTACAGATAACATCCAGCATTCGATTGAGCGAGCCCATCACTAAACAAATCTACCGAGTATTACCCTCCCTCAAAAACACATACTTGTATTATTACTCCGTAGTCTTCCCAATTGCCGCTTCTTCCCACTCGTTAATACCCGCCACTAATTTAATGAGCATGATGACCATGACAAAAAGAGGCAACTTGAAGGCCCATCGCTGGCTCAACATACTTGTAGCTGATCATTGCCTCTCACAAGGTTGGAAAGAGGCTGTAATTTCTTTTTTCCCCTTACGCTCGTGGACAGAACGTGGACATACAAGTACCCTTGTACGTGTACGGAGTACTCCGTATTTGGTGACTAAAATGAGAGGGGAATGTTAGTACTACAATGCCAACCACTGCGTGCGTGGCTCCGGCCTACCGCCGTGGAAGCGAACACTGTTTTCAATCCTCCTAACAGGGGGGTTAGAGCATGGCCCCCCGAACATTCTCGTCGCGTAAGGCACGCGCCACCGCTTGCGATAGCCAGGTTGCCAAGGCCAGATTTTTAAAGAACGTGTCAATGTCGAGTACAAAGAGTATTTGTTAAAACTACACCTGACCTAAATAGACCCAATAAAATAGCCTCCTAGCTAGAGTCAACAAAGGAAAAAAATAAACTCGCGAAAGAAGGCGGGAATCATGAGGGAAAAAAAAAGGTAACAGAAAATAATTCCAATCGCGCCAGTTTGGTAACAGAGTCCCCGCTAAATAGACCCCTCCGTTCAAAGAAACCTTTCTCTTATCCCGGATCACGAAGCGTCATCCAGCCTGGATCGACGAGGCTAACTTCCAACGTTGTCAGTCTCTCCCCAGGAAGCCCAACGTGACAAAAAAAACTTCCAATTCCCTCTGCACAAAAGTCTGCGTAGTCCAAGAAGACAAGGTGAGAGGGATGCGGTGCGTGATCGACTTAAACGGCCGAAATAAGCGAGGAAAAGTCGCAACCGATAATGTTGTAGAGGGCGGTTCGTCGTTCCAATCGTGATCTTAAGACAAGTCGAGAAGAAAATACCGAAAAGGGGCAAAGGCGAAAACAGAAATGATGGAGAAAAAGGAAACGGTGCGAGCTCTATCCAGAGCTTTGTTGTGTGGGGTAATTCCCAAAAGATTCAAACCAAAGAAATAATAATGCAGGGAGCCAAATGTTGGAATCAGCCATCGTCAAAAGGCATCCAAGCATTGTGTAGTGTTTTCATGAACCCAAAACCTATGCGCCAACAAAGTGAAATAATGCAGAAACGTGCCATCTTGCAGCACCTTCGCAATACCAGAGTCGTATGGTCACTGGATTAAAAAACGAGACTAGTCAAAGTCCACAAGAAATGGGCGACTTGGGTTGCCTTTCGTCTCCGTGAAAACCAATCCACCCGCCAATTCAAGGTAACAACAAACCAACCAGACCAGGAATTGCCTAGCCAATGTATGCATTCTCCGAGTGCAACCTTCGAGAGCCCGAGGCTGACGTCCATTCCATGAGCCGCGAGTTGGGAAGCATAAAGGAGTGGTACGGTCGAAGGGTGTGGTGGTGATCGCTGAGACGCTCGCCATTGAAGAGAGGGCGATGCGTTTCGAACGGTAGCTCCTCACGTTGTCGCTTAGAACCAGCTTGGACACGCTCCTCGACCTGAGGCTGGGGTTGGTCGTCTGCCTCGATGATAGGAGTAGGATAAAGGCCAGGTGGGCCTCGGGGAATCGAGGTGACAGGCGTTGATAGAGACGAGGCAGGTTCGGCACCGCTGGCACGGAGCAGACCTTGGATGGGTGGTAGCGTCGTACCCGAGGGAGGCTGTGTGGGCGACTGCAGAGGTTCCAGCTTGTGACTAAGTCCAATTGGCGACTGGAGAGAAGCCAACGAGAGTCTTGGCTCCTTCATCTCCATCTCGTTGTTATTTGGATAGTGAGGCGATGGAGGTGGGAAGCTGGTGGAAGATCGGCGTCTGTCTGTCGTTGAGACTGCTGATGGCGTCGTGTTGTACGACTGCGACGACGGTCGAGGGTACGTGTATGGAAGGCCGTGGGATGTTTGATAAGGCGTCTGGTAGCCTGTGGCGGGAGAAGCTGGTGGCGGTGCCTGGGTAGCGGGAGGGGTGGGTGGTGGAGGATACTGCGACGGGTATTGAGTCGGTGCAGCGGGCTGCTGCGAATGGCCAAAATCGAGATGACTGGAAGGTCCGGGCTGGCTGTACGGAGCTGGAGGAGGTGGGGGCGGGGGATACGATTCATGGACAGAGGGTCGACGTTGAGGGTCCTGGCTGTAGGATAGTCGGCCATGGTCGCTTGTCGCACTCTGAGAGCGAGCGCGGTACTGGTCGTGGGTTTGCCTGTCTGGAGTTCGGCCTTGGCGCCGCGAAAATTCGTCCTCTTGGTGTTCGTAGTCGCCGTTGCCATTTCCGCCACCGCCGCCGCCGTGCTTGCCATCACGACGTCTCATACGAACATCGCGACGAATGCGGACACGACAGCCCTGCTCAGCAACAGTACGGCTCAGAGCGGTACTTTCCGTAAGACCAGGAAACTTCTTGGCGCTGAAGACGCTGAAAGGCTGCGATTTGGCTTCCATCCTCCAATCAAAAGAACCCGATCCCGCCTCGGCGTTCACTTCGGCATTGTCGTCGAAATCCTTCTCCTCTTTCGTCTCCTCGTACAAGTTGAATGTCAAACGATAGCGGCCTTCATGACGGACGGATAAATCGGGGAAGAGGAAATAACCGGCTTCAGAAGGTCGGTCTAGGTATGCCATGCCAGATACGGGCATTCCAGTGAGGACAGGGGGCGTGGTGGCAGCGGGCGTCTGAACACGGCCATGGGCCATGGGGCGGGCCTGCTCAAGCGTGGCGAAGAGGAAGAAATTGGCGTTGTAGTTGAAGGTGATATCGGTGTTCTCGTTGGGGCCAGCGCTCATATCAAAAATGCGAAGTTCAACCACGGGCGGAGGGTCAACAGGTCGACGGTCAGCAGCAGCTACCTTGATAGTTAGCCATCAAAAGACAGAAAGACTGCACCCGTCAACCAGGAACCGCCGATATCAACTTCTTTTCTTCTCCCCCTCCTTTTCAAACTTACACTTCGAGCCCGAGCCACAAGCTCGTGCACGCTCAGGTTGCTGCAAAACGGTCAATCGGTAACGCAAGTTGCGGCCACCCTTGGTCCTCCTGTCCATTTCGACGGGGAGGCCATCCATAGCCGCCGAAGACGATAATGTCGCGTTCATGATGACGAGTCTGATTGCGGGAAATGACTTGAGGGTGGTTCAATCGGTCGAGGGCGAGTCGGGCGGTTGGGTATGCCTAGAGATGCCGTGTTAGACGGCTGTACAAACACGAATGCGAGAGAGCCAGCTTGGCTCTACAGGCAAAAGATGCAGAGACCGCTCTCGAGTATACTTGCACGCATGCAAACACTCGCAGAAAAGCCGTTGGCGTTGCGGTGCAAGGCAGGAAGCAGGCTGCAGGTTCAAAAGGAAATAAAGCGTCGATCGCCGCAGACCGTGGGAAACGTATCTTAGGAACATACCTCTTGACTTTAGAAATCCCTCTTAAGACCGAAACCCCTCAGAGCAACGGATCCAGGTTTTGAGTTTCTGTCGGCGTCTCCAACTTCTCGAATTTGCTGTCGGGCGTGACGCGCGGTGTTGAGAGACGAGAAAGCCTATCAAGGACGCAAGGGTTTCTCGACGTTGGGTGGTGCGAGGATTTTGTGGTGGGAATGGTCCAGCGCAGGTCGAAGGAAAAGGAAAAAGGGGGGGCCTGGTAGAAAAGGGAAAGAGCGAATTGGCTTCTGGAGGTGCAGGGATTTGGAAGGGGGGGGTGGCTTCCGTTTTTGGGGGTCTCTTACGGAATACTTGGTATGTTGAAGGGGGTGTGGCGCTGATGGCAGGCAAGCCCGGGGGTCTGGTTTTTGGACACAGCTGATCCAGAATACGAAAACCAAAGGACCTGGGAGGCACTGTCGAGGTATTTTTTCGGGCCCTTGATGGCAGGTCAATTTGTATCTTGCACCGCAAAATTGGCTTGTGGAGGTACCTTGTTTTGGGATAAGTGTGTACTTGTAAGAGCATGTATGGAGTATCGATTTTCTCTTGGGCTTGGGAAAGAGGGAAAACCCAGGTTTTTGGGGTGGGTATGAGGCTTGTGCAGACAAGGGTGTGTCAAGGGAGGGGAGTGGAGATGGGTGAAGGACGGCCTGTCATTTGCTAGAATGAAGGGAAACAATGGGGCCACAGTGTCGAACGGGCGCATTTCTGATTTTTTTTCTTTTTTCACACAATTGTGATATTTAATCTGCCCCCTGGTCAGACAGGTGATCGAAGGTACTCCGTACGGAGTACACAGTGCAATGGTACCAGGTTCTCACCACTGTCATGGCCCTTCAAATCTTCAAATTGCTGTGAATCCCTGTGGCTGTTTCTTTTTTACACGTCAGGTATGATTTGAGTATTATGAGATTCGTCTGTTTCCTTCTCTGTTTCTTTGTGTTTTTCCCTATTATAGAAAAAGGGTTACCTGCGTCCCTCTTTCCCGTCGACTTCCCGTGAGAACAGCGGCAAAGCAGCCAGCCGATGACTGGCAGGTGTGACAAGTAAACTAAAACCGATACTTCGTCACTCAGTGTTGAACTAGTTTACAGGGTGCAGAGGACAGGGTAGACTGCGGGCTGTTGGGGTCCCCTAAACCCCTAAACGGGGGCAGGTTTGACCAAACATTACGGAGTACAGAGTACAATTTCATGACCAACATCGGGCTTAGGTCGGCCTTGAAACTGTACCAAGGTGTAAACTACAAGTAGACAGGCCATTGGCCTTGCCAACTCAATACTCCGTATTATGCTTTTTCTGCTTTCTTTTTTTTCGATCAACACGCGCCATCAAGCACCCTGCTCCCAGCAACGGAGGTTTTCGTACACCGCCCCCGATGATGTGAGAATAGATCACGCCAGGAATTCTTTGTTGGAAATGATGTCCCAAGCTGAGAAAGGCGGATGAGAAAAGTCTCCATATGGAATAGCGTGGGCGATGAAATCACATGGAGGCAAACCCCCAGTGTCTTATGAAAGAACGTCTCATGGGCTCAATAAGTACGAGCCCAATACTCCGTACATACGGAGTCTACCTTCCCCTTAATAGATTCAAAAGACGCTACTATCGCTCGTGGCCTCTGATCCACGATGAGCATCATGAATCGAGAGGTACCTGCATAGAAAATACCCTTAAAACTCCGTTCTCCGTAAGCTTGCCTCGCCTCGTTCCCGCGAACTGACAGGGGAGGGCCGGTAGAAATGCGTCCTTCACACGGAGTACGGAGTACATAGTTTACTCCATAAACTTAGTGAACTAAACTAGTTTAAATTCAGCGACTTGGAATACGGACTACTAGTGCAGGTGTGGATAGTGGTATGTGCGCGATGGCACCCCATGAATCCCGAAACGCCACCCACCAAAGGGAGAAGTGGTGGAAATGGCAAATAAAGTACGGGACTCTTGAGAGCTGGAAAGGTGGGATAGAAGAAAAGAAAAGAAAAGTATAAGGTACCAGAGTACGGAGTACTTGACAAGTGTAAAAATTCTGTCAGATAATAACATGACTGGTTTCGGCGACTTTTTATTGCTTCCGGTCTGAGTAAGAGTCCCCCAGGCCGTCAGATTGTTCGAGATTGGGTTCCCCCCATGACTCCATATTCTTGTGCTTAACTCGCTTGCTAGTGCAGCCGTCGGCCAGTGCCCCCCCCCCCCCCCAAGACTCGGTTCGATTCGCCCTTATCCATTCTTTTAGGGGGCGCCCCGAGTTAGTTGGTCTGTTCTCTCCTTCCACTGTGGAACTCAAGTTTGTCTACGGAGTAGTGGTTCTACATTTCCCCCACTGTAAATGTCTGTACTCCGTATTTTAACACTCTCAACGTCGTAAATATGGCCAGCACGAAGGCGGATGTCAACCCATTGAGCAGTTGCTAGTGCGGGGGCGAACAAATTTAAACGGTTTTTTTTTTTTTGCTGAGATCTACAATTCAAATTCGTTGGGCATTGATTTCGCTCTATCGTTATTTTTGCGTGACGGATTAACTGCCTCTCCAGCGTGTGTGAGGGCAAGGGGAGGGGAAAACGAGGCTTCTACGGAGTACTCCGTACGGCGTATGGAGGTGGTTATTGGTAGACTGACGGGAGCGATACAGGGATTTCATATTCCGTACCAGACCCGTCTCCTCCATACAGTGGTTCAACACCCACTATTTCTTTCCATTGCACCCAAGTTTCGCCTGTCCATATTATTGTGTCCCCTGGAGAGCCTACCCTGTCGACCATACTAAGCTTATCTTAACTATGGTTGAGGAACGGAATTGGGACGAACTGAAGTGCGGGAAGGCGACGTGAAGAAGAATTTGTGGTTTCTCTTCATTGAATACAATAGAACGAAAGCCAAGCAGGGCGGTAATTATTGCTCTGCAACTTCGCTCGCCAGGGCAAAGAGTGCGAAAGGAACGGTCACGGTCACGACTAGCGTGTCCAAGGCCCCTCGGCTCACCTGCCACTTTCATCCCTTTGCTTTTTATCAGGAGTGATCCGTATTCCAAACCCTGTAAGACTCGGATTTGAATTGAAGAAATGGACCGATGAAGTTTCGCTAGCCACTCGACCCTGCTTCTCTGAGCCAATAGGAAGCAACGGTCCAACGGAAACCTGGCCCCCGGACCCATATTATTCCCAGGGTTTTCCCTGTCATCTCGATGTAGTATCTTCATTCCCAATCCATGGCAAAGTAGCTCACCCAGTTTTCCTTGCATCCTTTTCTTTTTTTCTTTCTTTCCGAAATAGCTCTGTCTTGGGACTTCGAAAGGATGAGATTGCAGTCCACTCTTTGTAATTACACTGTATGGAGCACGCTAAACCAAAGGGAACGCGGGCGGGAGGAATAAGTGAGTCTGGGGCCATGTTAATATCCAATAAGAAAAGACGGGCTCAACATGTTGTCTCCACCGGTTGTAACCAGTGGCAATATGGAGTACTCCGTAGTAATACTAGTTTATTAGCAGGGGATGTTGGGGGGACGAAAACCTAAACTAGTTAGTTTACTCGTACTCCGTACTAAACTACTAAACTACTCATAGAGCAAGGGCCAACCTTGAAAAAAAGATACTCCGTAAAAACTCGACAAGAAGACAGACATGCTGAAACCAAGCATTGTCAAAGTGCGTGCTCTAAGGTTCGCGCGGGTGCTGTTCCGGAATGAAAATGTCTCCGCTCAGGCATATTATTTCAAGCCCAGGCGCGTCGAAGATTCGCCCTCACTTCTCAGCCATTAGGAAAAGGCAATACAGTTTCATAGCCATGTCAAGATACGATAGACACTGTTTCTACGACAGACACTGTCCCTACGAGTGCGAGTAAACTACTCCGTACGGAGTAAACTTTACATTCTTGGTCACACAGCCCCCGTTGCCCGTTCCTACTATCCCCAAATCATGGTAAGACATCGAGAATTACGGAGGGCGGTGTTTTCCATCCGGTGTTCTAGGGCGCTGATCCCTTTTCCTTTTTGCTGTCAGCAAACCCAAGACAAGGGGGGGGAAATCAGACTTGTCCTTGTAATTAGTGGACTGTCTTTTTTTTAGCAGGATGTGTTTCTTCTAGCAGCGGGCCTGACGAGCCAGAGGCCCAAAATAAGTGGTGCTTCCCGCAAATGCAGAGCGACTGAAACAGTTTCTACCAACGAGCATTCCCAGTGAGTGAGCGTTGTAAAAGGATTTCCGCCCAACTTTTTTTTTTCTCGGGAAATCCGACACATTGGTTCCAATTGCTGCATATGCAGAATGCGGCGAGAGTCACAATTACAAGGGTATGGGATCGATGACATGTGGGATAGCGGCACCGCCAACGGTTTGTTTGATTCATACTCCGTAAAAATCACAAGTCGTCAACTATTATTTAAGAGAGGAGTTTTTCACAGTCAGTCCAAATTGCAAGACGGCGGTAATGCAGGCGGCGAGAGTATTTTACACCTCGGAGCCAAGTAGTGCAAAGCTAAGTACTTGGTACTGTGTCCAGTCAGTGGGTAACGGTACTTTTTGTGCTTAAAGTCGCGTTACGACTACAAAGTACGGAGTACATATTCTTGGATGCTATGGCTATTGGTAGCCTCTACTCTTCCCAGTCAGGATATGCATGAATCACCCCGTCGGCCTCTTATCACGCCGTCCTGGAACACAAATGTGGAGAATGCCAGGGAGAAGCGTTAGCTTCACATGTGCACTACGAGCACAATGGGCATCTCTGGATGCCAAATTCCATGATTGTCATACTCCAACTCCCCAGTACGGAGTACTACTTGTACTGCGGTGCAACATGACTTCTACGCCCGCCGAGACTAGTGGACAATGCTGAAGTTGAGGCGTACGTTCAGTTAGGCTATTGGGGTGGAGGGCTTGCCAGTTGATTACGTCTGATCGATCTTCTCTTGGTACTCTTGGTTCACTTGGCCCCGAAGTGTGTTGTCGAGGAGTCACGTTTTGAAACTCGCAGCCAACGAACCACTGCTCTGTCGTGCGTCTTTCTCTTTCTTGTACGGAGTAATATATGCTTCCTCCTTGTGAAACAAGGGCAGGCTGCTTTATCGCCCAGCACCGTGAGACCGTGTCGCACAGCGACACACAACATGGCGGATTCTAATCGAAAGATCCTTCGACTCTGAACTGGTTTCACGAGTGGCTGGCCATATCTATTACTGTCTGCGCCATATGTGGGGGGAGAGGGGGGAAGAATAAAACCATGTCTCATGCTGTCCGTTGCCTTGGCTATCTGTCAATTCGAGATCGGGTGGGTGAGGGAGGAGGCGGGATGGCCATTCATCGTGGACGAGACATTCCGAATCAAGGCCAAGCCAACGAATTATCTCGATCGGCCAACTGATCCCAATGCACAAATCTTCTCTGACGCAATGCAGCCGCGTCGTCCATTGAACAAAGCGGCAGTCTGACTCGATTCCACAGAAACAGCATGATGCGCTTTTACGACACTAGAAAGTTTACCGACTTCTTGGCGCCAAATGAATCCGAATCGGCATGTCTGCGAACTGAATTAGTGGACTCTGCCGTAAACGGGGAGATGATCACCATGTCCATTCCCCGCAGCGAAGCGAACGCTGACCACCTCCTCGGCATTAGGCCGATGGGTGCGAGAGTTGACAGGGTGTGTGAAAGAGCACGGGTGAGTTGAGGCAGGTACCCGTGAAGAGACTTGATTGATAGAGGTCACGGTGCGACTCTGTGTGTTCTGCGGTGGAAATATCTGGACGTGACACCATGGGTAATCGGAATCGGAAGATTGCAATCGATGTAAAGGTACCAAGGTACTTGGTTAAATAAAGATTGCTTTACCCAGCAAGAAATAGAGTGTTGTTGGGAAAGAAGTGCTAGATTATTCAGGAAAGTGCAATGGTATCAATTCGCAAGTTGCGTTCCTTCCAACTCCGTACATTCCCTCTCGCCTATCTTATCCCCTATTTATCCTTGCATCTTCTTGTCCCTCTTACCCGTATTCCATCTTGCTGGCTTGTTTGCTCTTCTTGGGCACTGAAATGGCCCTGTGGTATCGGCCTTCCTTCAAAACCCTGCCCCCAATCACAAAAGACCAGACCACTCGTTCGAGCGAGAACCTTGGGCAGTCTCATGCAGGGACCCGTTCTCCTGCCGGCACAGCACATAAGGGTTCGACAAGTACAAGCCTTGCTTTGAACCCGTCGCTCAAGATTCACTTTCAAGCACAGCGACCAATCTCTATGTCCATTTCAAAATATATTACTAACTACCAGACCGAGAGTGAGAGAGATCTGAGGAGCTCACTCCTGCCTGTCCCCGTCCCAGACTGAGTCGGTCGGCTGCATATGCAGATGTGTCTTTCCGTGTGGCGTTCACCTACCAAGTCTTCGGTCCGCAACTGCATACATTTACCACTCTTGCGGGTCTTTGGGCTGAAAAGTTAAAACAGATACGGTTGGCACAGCCAACGTTTAGCGAAGGAGAAGATGAATAGATGCATGCATCACCACACTTCCCATGACCCAAGGTCCCATCGGTTTCCACAGGTCAAAAGATCCACTTCCTTTTTATGATGTTGCGAATAGCGAATATAAGCATCAGTTCGGGCCTTATTGAACTACACTAAAAATGACGCCGCCGCTCTTCTCCCTCTTCTTTCCACCATAACAGATCCAATGTCTAATAGTTCATACAGTGTAACACAGCATCTCAATATGGACAAAAAAAAAAGAGTCAGGGGTGACCCTGGTTTCCGTAACTGTGGCCCTCTATCACCAGCAGATGGCGGCTTGCTAGATTGGCAATCTCGGATGTCGGATAAGGGGCGTGGGGAAGGTAAAATGGAAGAAAAGAAGGCCAATATCGGAAAGTTTCCAGTATTTCTGCCATAATGTCCTTGGTATACGGTTTAGCAAGGCGTTCTTCCAAGGCGGAAAGCCTGGTCCGTCTATCATTGTCGGACCTGGAACCTGAAGAGTCCCAGAGACGCGGAATAGAGGGCTGTCTGTCGCAACCATAGTTCCAGATAGCCCGGATTTCTCATATCTTTCCAGGCGGCGAAATATCAGGGCAACATGTAGCAAAAGCAGGACAAGTGACAAATATTAACAGGTAATTATCCTATTCGCCTACCACTGGGCACTGTAGACCACGCTCATTTTTCGTCTTCTCATCTCTCGATACAGGGCAAAAAGTATACCAAGCCTTTAGAGGAGACCCCCGCGAAGTCTCCTCGAGAGTGTAAAAGCAATCCAGCTTGTGGCTTTCCACGAGGATGGATGGATAACTTTTCATGCAAAGATTGCTCGGGACGATATGATGGCTGAAAATGAGATGAAGGTGAAAGAGACTTTGGTGGCTATGTTCACTGTGCGGGAAGCCATGCCGGCGTGCTGTGGAGGCAGTCAGACCAGCCTGCAGTGCAATGGACGGCAGGAATTATAATCGCCGGTACCGGTTCTTTCAATTCCCTTGCGCTGCTGCTGCTGCTGCTGCTGCTGTATTACCGCTTACCGCGACAGAATGGGCGCCCCTCGATTACATCTTCACAAACGCCAAAAAAAAAGAAAGAAGAAGAAAATTGAATACCTCTTCAGAAGGTCTGGCGAGCCATTCTGAGGCATATCCATAATGATTAGGCTAAAACGGACAAATTGGTTTGCCTTTGAGATTTCCCGCCTCTTGACCTGCTTGACCTGCCGAAGCGTCCCAACAGGCTGGTGGCGTTGCTCATTCGATGGCTCTGGCCCGGGGGCAGATGGATGGTGTACACGTATTGTAGCCGTGCCAGTGCCCTGCCACTTTAGATTCCGCCCTTATCGTTCCATTTCTCTTCTTTTTTGTATTTCCGGTATACTCCGTAGAATCTTCACGATTCCCCCGATATATTTATTTCACCGTCTCATATAACAACTTTTATAGATGCGGGATCCCAGTCAACCAGCCGGGCGTCGATGGCCTCTCGGCTTCTCGGCCTCTCGCTCTCCCCTTCCCCAGCCCAATGATGTGCCACACTCACACTGTGCACTTGGACAATTTACGTACCATCAGCGCATGCAGGTGTTCGGTTTACTTGTGAATGTCACCGAAGAGTGGGAGAGTTCAATAGTGCGGTTTCCCTTTTCCCTTTTCCCTTGTACAAGGAGGCAAGGAGGCACGGGATGAGGTACGGGATATGGTATCACACCGATCGGAACGGAGCAGCCACTTGGGTTATCGGGTGTCTCATGGGGAAGCTAGACAGGTTACCTTGATAAACTATCACGTTGGATATAGAAGACACGATTATGAAACTTGCAGTCGGGTAGTGGTGTGGTTTGTCCTGTGTGATTTGATGTGACACTGTAAGCCAAGGACGTCGAGCGATTCTCGTCGTGCTACAGTTTCTTCCCCGGTACGGTAGGTAGAGATCCGGTCGTGCAAACTGTCTCCTCCTCAACGTTGCTAATTTGATTTGATACCACCCAAGCCACATACTCGTAGAAAACAGTCCCAGGTCTCACCTCAGACCACTATTTCACGAAAGAACATTGTAGAAAAGAACTAGCTGGGCCTCCAAGTGGCATAGTCACACTGTAACCCCCCCCCCCCAGGCTTTTGCGTTACGCGAACAAAAGTCCCTGTCACGGACTGCTTGTATGCTGCCATGGTTGATGGGACAGCGTGCGCCGGTACCGGGGCACTGGAGGCCGTACAAGACATGAAATTGACATGGGAAAGAGCCACATTCAGGTATCACATATCACATGGTGTGGATTTTTGTTTTCTGTCAGGAAAATACGTCTCCATGTTGCCAGACAATACCCATGTGCCTGAGGTTGTACGGCGGTGTGACAGGCTAACTGCGAACGAGGCATGACTACGTAGGATATTTGACTACTCACATGAGGCAGAACAACTGGATATGTCGGAGTGTGGTATCGACATTCAAGAGAATCTACTTCATAGTAGTTTTATTCTGTTCTGGTCCTAGGATCAGGAAGCTCAAACTCTTAGGTTTGGCCTTCTTAGTGCTGTATAACCTCTTTGCCTTTCAAGGGGGGGGAACGGAATAGCATACTTCTCACATGCTATCAAAAAGTCTTCAAATGTACGACGGCGGCTAGCGAAATGTAGTGTGACGATATTTTATCTTGGTAGAAAAGAGTTGGGACACAATTTTACCTGCATATCCGGTTCAAAAGGCAGTGTAGCATTTTTACTACCGGAACACTGCCACATGTACTCCGTAAATCTAATACATTAGCACTTACTACTGTCCTTATGAGAGACGATACACTTCTGTCTGCTGTTGCCAGTGTGGCAGAGAACCTTTTTTTTGGACTGTTGTGTTGCCGTGATAGACTTTACCTGGATAAGCTGGTGGGTGCATCGCATGTGGGCTATTATTTTCATGTAGGTATTGGTATGTATTTGGTTCTCTTTAAAAGAGGTATTTGGGAGGTTACATTGACTTGAAGACAAGAAGAGTTCGGGCGTCGCACAGCTCCGGAGAATGTGTCGGATGCCCGTTGTCGGGGTGCTTGTGTCATGACAGGTGAACGAAAACGAACACGAGGTGGCACATGAAGCATTCGTAGCTATAGAGAGAACAATCAAGTATACACCATCTAGAATGATCATACGGTTCTGGTATACAGAAAGTCTCTTTTTTGCTTAAAAGCAAAGGTAAGGTCGAAGAGACGTAGAGACGATTCTTGTATATCCCACCTAGACAGTCTGCGTAGCCGGAGCCGTAGCCGTAGCCGGAGCCGTGGTCGCCGTACCATGCTTCTCGGGGAACGCTCCCTCGACAGCTGGCACACGACCGTACTGCGTAAAATGCAAATTCAACCGGCCGTAATCCCACCTTGGCAACAGGAACAAGAAGCCAAAAGCGAGGACGGGAATCATCGTGATATCGAGGATTCCGAACCAGATGAAGCTTGCCGTCACGCCAATTCTGTTTCCTCCGTCCGAGACACCAAAGGCGAGAGGGTACATGAGCCAGACGAAGTTTAACCATCCAGCGAGAAGCATGTAATCTCGCGAGACGGCCACGCGTACTGCCGATGTACGGCCCGTGACGAGGGTGCTGTGTGCAAGAGCCAACCAGGCGATTGTGCCAAAGGCGAAGAATCCCCATTTGTAGTTTGTCTGCGTGTAGGCGCCGACGAGGTACGATACGATCCAGACCCAGGATAGGAAAATGTTGTAGAATATCGTGGCCCATGCTACGCCGCTGAGTAGACCGAGCGAAAGAATGGCGGCGGGGAAGGATACCACCCAGTAGATGTACTTTGCAAAGAAGATTTGTCGGTCGTCATCTCGGGCCCGTTCGTTGGCCGTGTCGACCGCCGACCAACCTAGATCCGAAGCCATGGCAAAGTAGGCGATTGCGCCGGCGAGGAGTGCGATGGTGTAGATGTAGTGGAAGATTTTCTCGCCGTTGCGAGGCTTGAAGCTGAGGACGTAGTAGCAGAGCTAAATGGAAGTGCCGACCCAGTGTGAGCAATCATTCGTTTCAGCCTGTAGCAGCGGTTTGTTTGAGAGACGGGATTCTTACAAATGTGACGATGAAGACTGCTGTTACGGCCCAGAGCCAGGACGAGCCGTTTACTGAAAGGGACTCGACGTCTGGAGGCGGTGGGTTGACCTCGAGTGCATCTTTGCCGCGCAGATAGATGACAGGCATTGTTGTAAAAGTGATTCTCTATTATGGCGAGATTTTTTGATTTTCTCTAGTTTGAGCGTAAGATGTGTTTGCCAGTTCCAATTGGAACTATGGAAGTGAGCTGTGGTATTTTCAGGTTCAAAGATGCAGTTGCAAAGTGGCCCCAAGTAGACATTCTATTTATTATTCAAGGTTCGGAGACGCAAGCCGGCATTCGTTCTAGAAGCCGTGTATTATATCCTGTTTTCTCCGAGTCACAGTCACAAATATGTCATGAAGTTGGCAGACTGTCATGACGCAAGGTGCCTTTCCCATCGCGATACACGAAAGCAGGTGGGTGGTAACAGAAGCGGCCTAATCCCGAGGGCTGCGGCAACCTACTGACAGGTGAAAGTCGTTGTTCGGGCATTCTTTTTTTTCTTTTTTTTTGGATTTTAGTTTCCTCATTGCGAAGGACATGGTTCTCCGCCTTGTGTCTAGTCCAGTTCTTGAGACATCACGAGATGTCAGATGGGGATTTCTCCAGCTTAATGGGGAGACTACATCACAAGTCGATCCTTGAACCGTATACGCCCTTTCGATCCGTCTTGAAGAATAAAAAAAGTCAGAGGCCCGGGCCAAAAGGTTGTGGGCAACTCCATCCTTCGGGCCAAATATGAACTATGCGTGCGAGATATCAGGCGTCTTTAGTCCGACCTGCCAATCGCACCACGCCAACTCGGTCCGCACCATACCTTTTCAGGCGAGACATGTCGTGATTGAAACAGGTTGGTCCAAAACTGTAGTTTACAAGTAGATCGGCCTACCTTTGCGGTATTATGGACTAATACTCCGTAGCAGCTTTCCTTATCGCCATCATCAAAGGCGAATCCAGGCCTCTCTTCAGCAAGCACAGAACACCCGCCAAGTCTGCCAAGTCTGCTTCCCCTCGGGCTTTCACCCTCTTGTATCGCCAACACGACAACCAATCCTTGTACAACTTATCATGGCCATACCAATCACTAACTGCTCCTTTCGAAAAAAGACAACCCGTTATTGGCCGTCCGACTTCAGGAAGAACCAACCAGGTTCCCGTTTCGTTGGAAGAGTTCTCCAATATCCTGACCGCGGCGGAAGTCTCGGGTGAAAACCCCATCGAGGTGAACATGTAACCATCGCGCAATCAAATAATGGGCCTAGGTTCTACAGAGTATATGGCCTGTCATGTTTTGAAATCTTGCTTTTAGAAAAGAAAAGAAAAAGAAAAAGAAAAAATACAGGATGGTGGAAGCAGAAAGCCCTATCGAATCTGTAACGCCCAATTCACCTGACTATGCTCGTGCTTGCTGTACCCCGAAACGCCTCTATCTGTAGAAATTGCCCCCCTTTTTTTTTTCACTCGTATCGAAGACCCAAAATAGGCCCCGAGAGGGGAAACAATATGTAATACACTCCAATGATATAGGATAGGACTGAAGGAAAATAAAGGTATTGGAGAAAGAAATGCTAGAAATGAAAAAAAAAAAAAAAAAAAAAAACAGAGATCCAGAGGGCTCGCGAGTGAGGAGTAATATCATGGAAACCTCGCTTGCCGTTTTGATCCTCTTACCATGGGGATAGAAGCCATATAGACCTGGAACGCCAGCAACGGAGCAAAATTAAACGGCTAGTTATAAGCTTGCTTGAGCTGCCACAGGGCGATTTTCGCCCGTTCTTTGACGTCCAGTTCGGGGTCGTTGGACTCGAGATCTTCCAGTTTCGACATGTACCCCAGCTTCTTGAGCTCATGCGCTCGTTGGTGGCAACCCTCGGCATCCGGATCTTCGTCCTGCCATGTTAGGTTATGGACAAGGTGACACAGTGCCACCCTGACTTTGGTATCCTTGTTTTTGAAGTGATTGCCCAATAGTTTGAGTAGTTCTGTCTGTGCAATCACGAGCTGTCGGTGCCGCGGCACGCTGGCCGCGATATGCACAAGTACAATGATGACGGCCGCGATGATTTTGGCCTGTGGATATAAAACGCGCGATCCGGAGCCTGTCGCAGACCGTCTCGAGAAGGGCCGGAGTACCTTTACCTTCAGTTTCGAAGCAAGAATGTCAAAGAGCCTATCCTGCCCGAGCTCGCTGAAAAGGAAATCAATCATGTCAGCCGCCTCGCCTAGTTGAGAAAGATCTGTTGGAGACGGCGTGGGGAAGCTGAGAAGATTCTGAATGAAACCGAGGCCCTGTTCCTGGATCGCCAAGTCATCATTCCGCGCCCGCCTAACTGGCGCAAGTTCAGACTCCTGCAACGCCGCTAACCGGGCCTCGGCCTGCATCGATCGGATCGACCGTCGACCGTTCGAGTCGCGTAGCTTATTCGACCTTCCGTCCTCTATCTGTGACATCTCTGTGTCCTCATCCATTTCGTCGCTACCCGTAAATTCGGATAGTATCGGCTGTTCGGTCGCTGCTGTGCGTGCTAGGAAAACCGCTTCATCTTCCGTGTCGTCACATACCAGCTGGACAAGCCAACCTGGCCCGAGATGTTCGAGGCAGTCCTTCTTCAGCCCCGGGGACTCGCCATACACGAGGTGCTTGAGGCCCCACAGCGCATTGAGCCGCAAGGCAGGGTTATGTGATTTAGCATGTTCGCAGAGAGTTTTCATGACGCCGTTGTCGATCAAGGGCTGTAGGATGCATCTTTGTTAGGACGGCCTAGAAAGCAGAGGGGACGAAGCGAAACCAGATTGAACAGACCTCTTTCATTGGGCTCACGTCAAGCACGAGGTTGGAAATGACGGCTGTCGCCGCAATTTGGACTTCCATGTCTGGATGCCGCAAGAATTGCAAGAGCGGTCGATGAACGCTGTAGTCCACGAGCGCCGTCCGGAGTATAGAGACGGAGCGAGACAGCATACGAACGGCGTGGCATGCAGCAACGAGAACAGTGATAGGATTGCGTCCGTATCCTTCCTTGGCTCTCGCTGCTTCTGGAGATAGGGGCTCGTCCAAATGCCGCCCTGACTTCATCCATTCTTTGCTACCGAGGGGTTTCCCCGGGAAAGACGTGAGCGACTCAACAATGTAAGGCACCACATCCTTGTCCACAAATTCCTTGCGGTAATCGTCGCTATGAAATCCGATGGCCGCTATCGCCTTGAGCGCATTCTCTCGCATCCTGATTCTGTGCACCAAAAGGGGAAGCTCGCCCGGAGCACCAATTCGGCAAGAACCCGGAAGATCTTCCGTGTCAACATGGGCGTCAGGGTATGGCGACCACATTGGTGAACAAGCGGAAACTGCAGGAGTATATGCCTCCTTAATCAACTTGGCCAAAACCTCAATCACCCCGCAATCGAATGCAGCTTTTTGCAGTGCTTCGCGGTCTGTGACAAGCCGAGAGAGAATGGCCGGGGCCCGCTCAAGGATATCCCAGCTCGAGGCAGTGGCCGGGCTTATATCCATACAAGTATCGGGGCATGGCTCATCTAACTGCTCTTTAAGAATCTTGACCAGGACGGGGATGACGAGGAGGCCCAGGCTCCTCTCCCGCATTGGTTTGCTCCCGAGGCCAGCGCGAAGCAATGATATGAGCATGGAGGCTGCATTCAGACGCTCGGCTGCGGTCCCAGACCGCGTTACATAGATGAGCCATGGTATCAATGGACTTTCAACATCGCCAAGGTCGGGAGTAACGGTAGCAAGCGTGTCGGCTCGGTCGACGTTGGGGCCAACAGTATCTGGTTTTGGGGCCCCACTCCCGCCTGCAGGCCTCTTATAACTTCTGGGCATTGGCAAGGCAGGAAGCATATAGTCCATGGCGCTCATACTGTGGTTATAAGAGACGCCGCGGTCTAGTGCCTGCCATGCTGCGAGGACGGGCTTGGGTGGTGTAAAGCGAATCGTGGGAAAGACTGACACAACGGCATTAGAATATAAGAGCATATGTGCGCGCAGGCGCGAATCGCCCAAGATCGCGGCTATTGCCTCTAGGATGACCGAAAGTTTCGCTCCACGGGGAGCCGGTCTGGGGATGTCGTCTGAGAGACCCTCATCCCCAGTGATTATAGCCGCTCCCGGTATAACGAGACCGTCTGCTACTGCAAAGCTGGCAAGCCGTGCCGCAAGTGCATCAAGGACGCCGCAGCTGGCTAGGTTCAGTTGATGAGTCTCCTCACCACATAGTCGGCCAATCAGCGTGGCAGCAAGGTTGATCTGCATTTGTGTGGTGATATCTGAGGCGGAGTTGGACAGAATGCATCTTAAAGACTCAGTCTGTGGTTTGACAAAGAGGCCGTTGGCAAGTATGGCATCGAATTCGGCAGTTGCGTCTGAGAGGGAAGAAGCTGTCGCAAGTCCGACAAGTGTGCGAAGAGCAGTGACTACGAGCTGGGGCGGGTTCGATAGAGGATCGAGGTTGGAAAAGATTCGATTAATGACACCCGACGCGTGTATTGGTGGGAGGAACGCCGGTCCAACTGGTGACGAAAAGCAGTTAGTAGAAAAACTCGAAGACCAGATCAACCGTTGATGCATATGGCACAGGTTGGCCAGAATAATTATCAACTGCTTCTCACCATTGGAAAAACTCGAAAGCAGTTGTAGCGCATGAAGTCGCACGGATTCCTCGTCAGTAAGCCTCAAGGCTGTGTCCAAGGGAGCGAGCCCCTTGAATTTGATATCCTTCTCACGAGACTGTGGCGAGACTTGTGAAACGGAAAGAATTTCGCCAAGTTGGTCCAGGACCCCAGCGCGTACGCATTGCTCCTTTTTCAGTTGGTGGCCGACAATTTCATTCTTGAGTACTCGGAGGGCGGTTAGTCTTTCGGCGTGCGACTGCGCGACTCGGAGCTGAGATAAGGCATCGGAGACTGGAGACCGGGCCATGGGTTCGGCGGGCTGGTTCGGATACAGGGAGAGGCGGGAGAAGGGGGGGAGTGGAGGTAGAAAATGCAAAAACAATGCAAGGTGACAGCTGCCCTTGACCACTATATGTCGTAGGTGCTACAATCTAGATGTGTTGGTCGTTTTGGTGATGAGGCCAGACTGTGATAAATATCCCAAGTTGAAGAGTGATAAGAAGATGTGATGCAGGGGATATGTAGTTTATGATCGTATTTGGAGGTAGAGGCACTTATAGTTCTTCTTAGGATACTAATAATTTCTACAGGTCACGGCTCTAAGGCTATAGAATAGCGAGGGTGGTTAGTACCTTTTCAATGGAGGGTTGTATACTGTACCTAGGACGAAACAAAGGCGGCCCATAGCTTCTACTGTGCAGAATTGCCAAAAGACTGGCTGTTTAATACTGTATGCCGCATTGTGCGTGCAGGCAGGCATATTATGGAGTATTTTTTGTTACGGAGTAATAGTTACACGGCTGACTGCCGTTCTCGGCTACGGTCCTACTTGCATGATCCACCATCATACACGTAGCCTTCTCTAATGTTGATTCAAATCAATGTATCGAGACATGAGAATCAAAAATCCGGAACGAAAGAATAATAAATCACTCAATTTGCAGAGGCTTTTATGGGTCTTTGCTGGACTGAAGGCTGTAGTAAGGCTGTAGTACATCTTTCAACTAACGATTTTTCAATTGTTCACCCGCACCTTGAGAGAGCGAGTTTTGGGTTTTATATCTCATCCTGCGGCACACATGTACGGAGTAGAATCTAATGGCAAGTTCGGAACACTCCGTCCGGAAACAAGAAACTGAGGGCGGTCAAGAACGTCCCAAGAATGAGTAGTAGCATGACATCGGGAAAAGAGTTGGGGTGCTCTAAGGGTGCCCCCAGACCCACACCCTTACAGAACAGACTGGTTTGCGCACCATTCAAATTCTCCCCGCTAATAAATCATGCCAACAATCAACAATCCAGTCCAGATATGCTCTCTCCAAATACAGAGAAGAGAACCACTCCCTTCCTCTCCAGTGTTTTTTGTTCTCAAGAACGAGAAGAGGAGACATATCCCATATATAAAAATTAAACTATGCCTGTGCCCCTTTGCCTAGACACCAGCCATTGTACCCAAGCCTGGTGAGCTGTTCAAGTACCCCCGCCGCCTTGCAGCAGCCCTGGCGCCCATTTCTAGCATTAGCGCCTGGCCTTCGGTGAGCGTTCTGGTAAAGACCCATTGCCAAGTCTGGGAGTTGAAAGCCTCAAATCTAGAGCAAGTCTCGTAGAGGCCAAAGTCCTTTCTAGTTTATCTCAAAAGCTATTAATAATAAATTTCTCTCTTACAAGTTTTTCGCCTTGCCTTCTTTGCCATTACCCTTGCTGTTCCAGGCCAGAGTATCTACCCAGAGCGCCCACTCCTCCCTGAAGTTTATTGGTATTACGGAGTAGTGTGTTCGCAATAGTAGTTGGATGCTTGGATAATCTCTTTTTTTTTTTTTTTTTTTTCACTTGTACTTGGCCTACCCCCCACTCATACTCTCCGTCCCTCCTCCATCCTCTTCGGAAAGACCAATACAAATCGCCCTGCCGACAAAAAGGAACTACTAATTGAACACCCAACTTGAACAAAGATAGCTTTATTTTTTTGTTTTTGCAGCCTAAACACACAAGGCTGTGACCTTCCAACCCTTGCTCAAGGATGCGCCGCCCGATATTATGTTAACGAGTTCACCCGTCATTACCACCCCATCATCAAGTGCTTCATCCACCCTCCAGTATGCGACATCGAAACCTTTACTTCCCTTGTCGCCGCGCCGCATGGTCCCACTCCCGCGGCGTCACTCTTGCTCTTCGCCTTCAGGAACAACGACAGGCCCGATGATTTTAAAATCTGAGTCCAGCGGCCAGCCCGCCCGGCAGTCTAGTTTCGCAACCAACTCTTCAAATGCCGCCCCATCTTTCGCCGCCATCGACCAAGTCACAGCCCAGGCAAACTCTACGTCCAAAGTGCTACAAACGACTGCCAAATCTACCTCCTCTCATCCCTCCTCCTCCTCCGCACACTCGGCTGTCGCTAGCCCATCACTTGCCCATCTGTTGCACCATGGGCCGCAACCGCCGAGTGACACCAACCATCCGAGTTCGACTGCCCCCAAACCCAACATCACCTCACAACCTCACACCATCTCAAAACAATCCCAGGATAGTACGCTGTCCCTTGGAAAACGCCATGGCTCTCCTGTTTCGCGGGTCTCTGGCGACACCCCTCTGTCACCCTATTTAAATCCTCCCATAAGCCCGCCAAAACGAGCCAGGCCAGACGAGGCACCTGCCAAGATCCTCCCATTGCGTTATGAGCTATGCACTGTGGAAGACATGGCTATGCTGATTGCGCACATGCTTTCTGAGCTCATTGAAACAAATGACTCGCTTGCCTTGCGCTCGGGTAGCTTGACTCGATTTCACTCGAGGTATGTATCAACGTGCCCTGTCTAACCAATTTATAGGATGGATGAATGGCTCACAAAAAGCAATTCACAGAACGGCTCCTGGAATATCTGTCCTGGACTATCTAAACCGACTGGCCAAGCATGCTACTCTAACACCTCCTCTTCTCCTCGCTATGGTATACTACATAGACCGCCTATGCGCCCTTTATCCTGAATTTACAATCAATACCCTCACGGTACATCGCTTCCTCATCACCGCAGCGACCGTAGCGGCGAAAGGTCTCTCGGATTCGTTCTGGAATAACTCGACATATGCCAAGGTGGGCGGTGTGCGAGTGGCCGAACTGAAGTTATTGGAACTCGAATTTCTCTACCGCGTTGATTGGAGAATTGTGCCCAATCCCGAAGTACTGGTCGCATACTACAAGGGTCTGGTAGAGAGGTGCCCTGGCTTTGTCCTTGAAGACCCCGCTGAGGTCGATGGCAAGAACCTAGACGTTTCCGATGATGAGTCGGACAATTCTGATGTCTCCGATTCAAGCGAAGAGCTCCCGACGACAGCCGAAGCAACAGCAGAGTCTACCCCATCAGGAACCTCGTCGAAACTGACGGGCTAAATATAACGACACATTGTGGTACATTAACTTCTATATCATTCTTTCCATCTTGGCTCATCTTGGCTCATTTTTTGGAGGTTGCATCTAAGGCGTTTGTTCTTTTTGTTTTTCTCTCTCATGTCAATCACTTTTTATCGAGTTCTCTGTGGATTTCACATCAAACGATGCAACATGGAACGAAACGGCGCGGGCAAGGGCTTTTGGTTGTTTATGGACTTGAAATAGAACCTCATGAAAAATCAATGTCTCCAAGAGAGGGCAATATGCCATTATAAGATATATCCGACAGAAACTAAATCTATATCAAATTTGGTTAACCGCCAGGTATTTATGCTCTATTATGCCTTCAATTTTCTTTGTTTAACTTTCACTGTTGAAGGTTTGGTGACAATATCGTTTGATTAGTCATGCGGCAGGTGGTGGTTAGCGCTTGATGGAACGTAAGGTGTTGAATGCATTGTCCCCGAACGCCGCAAAAAAAAGAGTCTTGCTTGACCAACCAGATACCCAAGACAACCAGTCCGTGAGCAGGATAGGCTTCGTCTTTCGCGCCCAAGATGAGAGTAGGCCCCATAATTTCCAGCCTATTGATGGCGGCGATTGCTGTGGCCGAAGCACGATCGGTCTCCTTATTTCTCGAGCCTCTAGGCGGCGCAACATCACCGATACGAATCGCCTCAGTCGAGTACGATATCGACGATCTTTCTTCTGCTACAATATCTAATTACGAGGCGCCGGAAATACCAGAAGCCACAAAGCTTGTGCGCATCGGACTCTACAACCCCCCTTCCTCGAAATGGATCTCTTCTACTACCGTAGCTTCGGTCGATAACTTTGAAAAGGGGTACTTGCCGACATTTACTCTTGCTGTTGACAAGGCGGGGAATGTTCTGAGTGTTGCATGTACTGGCGTTGCTGTTGATGCTGGCGTCACCAGGGACTTTGCGCCGCAATTGCTTGTGCAGCCTGCATCTTCGGGAAAGCAACCAGACTTGAACAAGCCGGTTGTGCTATCACCAGAGGGGAAGAAGGTTGTGGAAGAGGAGAAGACGTTATTCCAGAAGTAAGTCTACGCCGTCCCTCCCACGAGTATCTCAAACCCATTCCTCCTACGAACACAACTTGATATAACTCTCACCGAATCACCAATTGACTCACTGCCTGTTTAGGTACTGGTGGGTTATGATCGCTGTTGTTTTCATGCTTCTCTCAAGCGGTGGCGATGGAAAATAAAGAGATTGGAAAAACATTTTTTTGGTCACCTTCCGTCTTGTACCTTTGATATCAATGTGTTACTCGCTTGGTGCTTCAGACGAAGAACCATAGAGTGCACAGCCGTTATCTGAGGCAATGCACTACTTCTACCAGTCATGTCATCTTCGCATTGGGCAGTTTAAGCCACATTTAGCAGGGAATGAAGGCGTTCCGGCAACCGTTGTATTCTATCTCTATGTTTTAGTCAATAGTCGCCCAACATTAGACGAGCAGATTGACCGAATTTGATCACACTTTTTAACCCATACCATCTCTACACAAACCAGAAAGAGTTGAATACGGAGTCCATCTATCGGAAAGCGCTGGCTGGTATTTATTATTCGAAATGCAAAACAAAGTCTGAGTAGGATGATCAGATGCTCTGGCAGTTTGCTCACGTACGGAGTAGAGGAGCAGTCAGTTCCAAAAGCGTACAAGTGCCGTTGCCGTAGAGAAAGTACAGTACTTTGTCAACCCCGCTATTCCCGCCTCCGTAAAAGCAAAGAGAGTAGCAAACAGTGAGAATCTAGGTACAGTACGCGATCAATTTTGCACCAAGCTGAGAATAATTCTATGCGATTCGCCTGTCGCAATTGGATGTGGACTTAGCGCATAACAACAACCAAAAAAAAGCAAGAGAGACCACTCCTCTGTCAATTGCCAGCGACGGTTGTCACTATTAAAGTCTTGCCCCCAAACAGATGTATGTCTTTCCCCTCCCTTACTCCAACACCCCCATGTTAGCTGCTAGATTCTTTACATCTGTAAAGTTTCATTCCTGACACCATCTATCAGAACATTCGCCATCCTGCATTCATATCTACGCCTCCCCCAGATCACTTTGAGCTACGCAATGGCCAATGAGAACGGAACTACTCTGCCCTCGGGCTCTGCCGCCAACGACGCCGTAGCGTCTAAGGGCAAGGGCAAGGACAACATCGAAGAGCCTACCGAGAATGTTGCCATGGACGATGATGATGATGACGATGACGATGATGATGATGATGAAGCTGAGGAGGTATGTGCTACAACTGCGACTCTTGAGATGTTCTATGCTAACGCCAGTGTTTACTTAGGTCGCCGAAGCTGGTATGTTTTCTATATAATTGCGAACCAACCACCGCACAACCGCATCTTTCCTATTTCCGATCGATCTAACAATTCTCCCCGTCATTTAGATGAAGAGGATGGCCTTGAAGAGATCGACCCTAGCAACATCATCACCTCGGGACGCCGTACCCGCGGACGTATTATCGACTTTGCCAAAGCCGCAGAGGAGAATCCTCAGGAAGATGAGGACGAGGATGACGATGACTTCCAGGCTCCCGATGAGGACACCAAGATGGGCGAAGACTAATTTCTTTTCCCAAAGTCGGTGGACAATTTGACGAGTAAAAGTTTTTATTTTACGGACTACGCGTCTTGCGCTTCTAGCTGAATCTTCAAGAGAAAAAAGGGAATGCTCCTAGCCTGATAATGGGTGCTGGGATGGGACTTGGTACGCATTGCCTTGGAACAACAGTGCATGTTGGAATCGTTCAACGCCAACTGCTTCCTATCGTTTTGCAGAGACATGGGTGCGAAGTTTTTCATGGATGAATTTATACACTCCATTCAGGGCAGTACATCTGGACGCATTATGAGATACGATAAATATGCCGAATTGGAGATGCTGGCCACTAACGTGCGCCTTTCGCCTATGCTTGTGATGCAGAAAAATTTAGCTCTTGTGTGCTTTGTCGCGATTTCAGCCAAGTAAACAATGGATTGACAAAGGGTAGCACAATGTCGATAACAGCGCGTCTTTCTTGGTTGTTGAATTCTCGTGTATGGAGGGGGCGGGGTCGTCTGCCCAATCTGATCACAGACAAGCACCATTCTACTCCCATACAAGTAGATATACTCCGTAGAATGATTCCTATTCCTACCCCATACTCCGTATTTAGTTTTCAATAGCGACGAATATGCTTGCCTTGTACGGAGTAGAACGAACATTGTTTACTGGTTTCTTGCCAAAACAAGCCAGATGTAGCACTCTGCTTCGGACTCTGCAGTTTCGTCTCATTCTAATTGGGGTTAGGTTTACTCATTAATTTGGAAATCTTTTCTTAAGAAACTGGAACATCTTCCCCCCTTCTGAATTTATCCCTTTATTGGAGAGGTAATCTACTCCGTAGTTTACTCTCTCCACCAGTATTAAACAGGCTGTGGAAAAAAAAAAGCTTTTTCAGGGGGTATTATTAGAACAGATCCCTACACTGAAAAATTAGCGAGCATGGAGCCCCTGTACTTCCGTATTCAGCACATGATTGACTGGTTTACGGAGTATTAATAGTCTCGAATGAATGACAAAGGGGGAAAGTAAACACCTACTCCATAATAAATGTCCCATGACATTCCCGCCATATCGAACGGGATGAACATATTCTAAACCTCATCCCCCCAAAACGTTTTCCTGTACTTGCGAAATACAGGGAAGAAAACATGGCGTCAAGGTTTGTTTCCCCCTTTTTTATATAACACCCTCACTCCGAACCTCGAGCGTGCAAAGCGACTTCATTCGAAGACTATGGCTTGGGTGGCGAAAAGTCAAGCAAAACGAAAGTTTCCAGCTGGATAGACAAGGCGGTCACAGAGTCGTGGCAGACCCTTCCGAGGCTTTGCAGAGCCTTGCCTCCACGTCTATAGCACGCGCTGGTCACTAGTTCTTCCTATCCTCGAGATAACCGACAACTAACATGTCTCTCCCTATCTTCAGGTTCAGCTCGACGCTTCATCAGCGCGATTCGCGCAGCGCCCTCTTCGAAGGCTACAACCCGCCAGGCGGCAACAACGATACTCGACGACCGGTCAGTGCAAGTCCCGGCGTTCGGGGCGGTTATGGCTATGGATACAATGGCGCCGCAAGCCAGACCCCGGGCCTCGACCCCGGTCGACCTGGGTACCGATCTGCGACGCCTAACTCGAAGGGCCAGTATAGCGACGCAGTTTTAAACGAGCTAGAGAGCCAGAATGATGAGCAAGTTCAGGGAATTTTGGGCAAGGTTAAGATTTTGAAGCAGGTAAGCATCCAAATCTACAGTGACTTTGACTTTTAGTTTGGAGACTCTTCTCGCGGGCGACATACTTTTGGGATCCAACGATGACTGACTTCCCTTGCCAACTCTCCAGATGACCGTGGCGATTGGAGACGAGATCCGCGACTCCTCAGCACTAGCTGAGAAAATGAACGACGGCTTCGATCAAACCAGACTGCGTTTAAGGGGCACTATGAACCGCATGCTTGTCATGGCCGACCGCACCGGCGTTGGCTGGAAGGCTTGGCTCGGTTTCTTCACTGCCGTCATCCTCATCTTCCTATATGTTTGGCTATTCTAACTCGGGTTTTTATTGTCTACTCTTACCTGGATGGTTTTCCTCTTCACGACCAACGAACTTTTTCGGAGCCTCGGATGTCTATCAAAATTCGTCCACCACATACACAACATACACAAACACGGAGGCTCTAGTTCCAAACTTCCACGGACATGGATATTTTTCCTAGTTTTCTGACGACATGGCGTATAAACCGGTACAGTCAACGGACGGTGCATTATCGAAGTCTGGGCCGGGCTTTTTCGCAACGGGTTGAAATCAACCTTTGCATTCAGGGGCGTTATATTCTGGGCTCACTCCATCTGTCTTTCCGACATGCATCCTTATTTTTTAATTACGCGGTCTAGGCTCGCGGCGACGTCTAGATGTAAATGGTGGACATTGCGCATTTTGGCCCGGGTCTCAACATGGGCAGGCCTATGTCTTTTATTCCTCAACTTTTTATTGAATTTTCTTCGGAAAGACAAAAGGAAGGGCTTTTCTGGGACTATTATTGAACACTAATAATCAAAATCTTCATACAGAGTATGAAATTTGACTTGATGTCCTTCTATGACAGAGACTAGGATAGCTTGATGTTCGTTTTCACGCAATTGTGAGAGTAATAATGCTGATAACTCGAATAGTAAATATAATGGTATAATGATCTATGTTTTGAGCCTCAAGGACGGCCTTTTCCATGGCCCAAACCATAGTGCCGGCCTGGTATGAATTACTAACGGGATGAGAAATGAATCAAAGCACCAACTATACAGAGCGTCTCGATTTGGTCTCATTGGCAATAAAAGAGTAATCTCATCATCCTCGATTGACCTTGTATTCCCACTCGCTTCATAATCAAGTCTTATCATGTTCCCCTTCCCCCAACACCCAAGAGCCTTCCGTCAAGGTCTCTATTTTCATGAAATCATTATCATCATGCGCCCAAGGAAACTGCAAAGCTGGTATGATGAAGAAAAAAAAAACCAAGCAGAATCAAAGATAGGCACAACGCGTCATTAACCGCCCACACTTCTTTCGCGTACTGATATGTTGCCATTCGTCAACCTTATTGGTGGCGTCGTGGATATGGACTGCTTTGGAGAATACTGCTATCGTCTCTAGAAAGTATGCTGCTGAGATCCATGCTGGACCGCGGCGTGTGGCTACGTCGTGCTCGGAGAGTCGGCGAAAGAGGTGGGCCCATGGCATTCGAGCGAGAGACAATGCGATCGGCGTGAACATCAGCCTGTTCATCGTCATCTTCGGAATCATCGTCGTTGACATTGCTGTTCCCGGCGCTGCTGGTGCTGAAATCCGCTTCGGTATCGGTGTGTTCGTAGCCGGCGCTCTCGGCGTCCGGAATGTCGTCGTCTAGGTTGGCGTCCATGCCCATGTCCATGTCGTCGCCCATTTCCATGCTCGGTGCAAAGTCTTCCTCCTCAAGCATGTGGCCGCGGTCTTCTTCATCTTGGGCCTCTTCTTCTTCATCACCGTAGATGTCGCCTTCATCCGCATTTCCGCGCGCGAGAGCTTGTGGGAAGGCGTCGTATGTTAGGCGCATGCGGGCGGCAAGGAGATCGTTCGCCATGTTTTCTCGTTGGGCCGGCGTTATAAGAGAATTGACTCCGCCGTGTCCATGGCCACCACTGTCCAAGTTTTCATCAAGATCTTGTGGATTTACTTCTTGGTTTCCAACAGCACTAGAGTCGTCTTCTTCGCTATCGTCATCATCATCGGCAAACGAAAACCCTTCCGCTTCGGGAATCTCGTCGTCGAGATCAACTGCGCCATCGAGTTGAACATCGTCCATATCTTCGCCTTGCAAGAAATCATCGGGGTTACCGGCGGCCTCCGCTTCGGCGAGTTCTTGTGCTAATTGTTCACGTCGCATGGCCTCTTGGTGTTCCTCCTGCTCTCGTTTCTCCTCGCGTATTTGGTGCAAAGTTTTGGTCAAGCCAGGAGGTTTTAGCCACATGGACCCAAAATTTTGCAAGTTCATTCGATTTATCTCCATCTTTTGCTCCTCTATACCAAGACGGCCGAGAATTGTTCGATCGATTGAGTGGTGGCCATTTCGTCTGTGGAAATGGTTTGGTCCTTCATGGGCTCCATTGGCAGAAAGTTCGTCAAAGTGATGTGATGAAGGATTTGGATTCCGCGGCGAGGTATACCATAGCGAGTGCGACTGGAGCGAGTCAGTATTGTATGAAATGGTACTTGAGGTTCAGAATTAGATCATACATCGCGAGGCGTTAAATCTGGGAGTGGGGTGAACATCCTAGGACGCTGAGAGGCGTAGAACAGGAGAATTGTGATTTCACAAAATTTTCACATATTATATCATCGAATAGAGCCGGTTTCATCCCGCATAGAGTGAATAGGGGAGCTTCGTTATGCAGGTGAGATATATATCTGTTGATGAGGATACGGAGTACTCCTGTACGGTTCAGGTTGCAGAGTCTAGGGCGCGAACCTTCAAAGTACTGTACGGAGTACGTATCGTGTTGCTCCACATTTTACACGCGCGCCTGTATATGGAGTAAGCGCAAGCTTGGTCACTGACAAGTTGATCATTAGAACAGGAGCAGCCAACTGGACACAGAACTGGATAAATCCCTATTAAAAAAGCTGCTTTCACCCTCTCTAGTTGATCGATATTGTCTAGCCTTATTCCACCAGCCTTGCAACTCCAGCACCCAAAATTGGGGTGCTTTCAAATCATAGAAACACTGCGTAAGTGGGCAGAGGAAATTCAAGGTCCAAATAATCCAATTACGATCCGTTTTTTTCCTCTCACAGAGGAGCAAGTTGACAGCACTTTATTCTTCGGTAGAAAGGAAATTATGCATTTCTTGCCCAGTTCGTAGGACCAATGCGTTATTACATGACGTCTGGTGGGTGTCTCTATTCCGTAGACACACTAAAATACTACAGTAGTGCGTTGCTTGGTCTCTTCGGGAAAGATCGGGATCTTCTTTACTGTGCAGCGATGTGTACGGAGTACTGCGTACAAGTAGTAGTAACAACGAAAAAAAGTATTAGCAATATTTCGTCGTAACAAGAACTTGGACGGATGGCCCACTTTTCCCAAGTATCTGGCAGGTCTTTTTTCCCGCAAGTCAAATTTTAGAGCGAAAGGAGACGCTCGCTCTTTTCATATCTATGGGCGGCCAATTCACCCTACGTAATGCATCTCCCGACGTGGGCTACTACCCCTTATCCCCCGATTCCTTCCCTCGTTAAACGATGTTGCCAAGATCCGTCGAGCGAGATCGGGGGTTTGAATGGGCCACATACGGAGTTATCATATCCTATCCGTTTCTGACTAGGGTATGTCACAACGGACATCACGGCACGATGCAGCATTTCTTGTGCAATTGATTGGCCGTTCAATAACATCTGTTCTTGCCCAGGCTGGCGAAGCTGATTTACTGCCCACTGGTCGTTTTGCGACATACGGAGTAAACTAGAATGACGTTGTTTGTCATCTCACATAGTGGATTGAAGAGAGGATGCAGCCCTGTTGAACTTGAACCAGGGTTTCGACTTTTTTGTCTGCCACCTCGTCATTGTCCATGCCTTCCTGTCATTTTGTTGGTCAATCATGAGTTACCCCAAGGATTGTTAATTGATATGACGTCTTCATACAGTTTTAGGGCGTGTGGTGTGTCGTTAGAAGCATCCTGTTTCAATAATGTAAAAGCACGTTGACCAATGGCATCGCGGGTGTTCCTGTTGCTTGACTGATGACTGAATCCGCTCACCCCAGTTCCAGCATGGTGCCAGGCCGTTTTTTTGGTGGGGAAATGATATCGACAAGAGAACAGGCAGAGGGCTTGAAGGGGGGTTGGATGGGTCCCAATCCTTTGTTGCAGGGCCCTAATTTGGGGCTGGTTAGTTGGATCTTGGGAGGGCTGGGCGGAGTGGTGCCCTGTGAATGGCCCAAGATAAGAATGATGGTGGTCACTATTATCTGATTGGTCAACCTCCATCGATTTCCTGATGTCGATTTTTTGACATTTCAATACTCCATACTCCGTATTCAAACCAGGACGGCATCCGCCACGACTTTCAGTCGCATAGACCCGACAAACTCTTTCCTCTTATTGGGTAATTTGGTGAACTCTCCCTCTACCAAAGCACCCCCTCAAAGCCCTTTTCTCCTACCACGGGCCATCTACTCTTGGTTGCTAGCCGATGGGAAATTTTCACGTCGAATATCCAGTAATGTAACAGTAATTGAGAGGGCAGCCTCTTTTCTTCTCGTTTGTGCTCTTCTCACTACTCCGTAGGTTAGCGGCGTGTTCCGAAGCATCTACGTGTACTAGCCGCCTGCTGGACTTTGGCGAACAAGGTTTGAAATACACACTGCTGATTGGCCGTTTCTACCAAACCGTGGGGGTGGTGGTTCCACTAGTTCTCTTAATGTTCAGGGTATCAATAATTATGGAGTATTACGGAGTACGGAGTAATACGTAAACTAGTAGATTTGGATTTCTTTTCATCAAAAAAAGAGAGGAAAGCCAGCAAAATTATTAAGCCAGGGATTCCCAATTACGGAGTAAACTACGGAGTAGTAGCGGATGGTGTCTGATCCATGCAGATTAATCCCTGCTGCTGCATGTGGAGGTGGGGTCCTCCCGACCGAAGAAGGATGAATTTCTCTGACCAAGGGTTTTTGCAAACGCAGCCTTGCACAGGAAAATTGACCATTCACGACTGCAGGCCACTGCATAATGTCGGCTTTGATTCGTTCTTTTTTATCTTGCAGGCGAGGCTTGGTCGAGGGAACAAGCGCTCGACCTTTTACTTGTATTTTCCCTATATCGATCGCTACGTCTACAGACCCTCTCCAACAACTCAATGACGACGCGGGCTTCGAGTTCAGTTCTTCGGCTTCGTTTTTATACGTGCCAGATATAAAGGACAGTGTCTAGGTTGGCCGTCTAAATAGATGTGCCACAGAAACGTCCGCCACGCGACAGCACATATATGTGTCACGTTCCAGATGCTCTCCTCTCACCGCCCTCGGCGGTTTAGCATGTTGCATGCGTTGGGGTGTTGGTGTGACGCAACGTAGCGATACTGATATCATTTACAAGTTGACGAAGTGGCCGGGGTACAAACGAACAGCGGATGAGACCACGTAGCAATCTGGGCGTGCACAATGCTTGTACTCCGTAAGTGTCCCTTGTTGGGCAATTGGCATGATGGCGAAGACGTGCACGAAATAGTTTAGTGTTCTAAACTATAATACACTGCAGCGAATGTCGAGGCATCCCCACCATGCCATGTTTACTTCTGGCTATGAGTGGTACCAGCTAGCCATGCCGATTTTTCCCGATAGAAGGGGCATGAGGATTTGAAACGATGACAGAAGAACAACTGAGAATGAAACTTGTTCTGGTTGGTTTTGCTTTGGGGTAGATTGCAAACACGGGGTACACTTAAGAGGGTGAAGAAAAGAAAAAAAAGGTTGCGTGAGCAGATGTAACACTCTTACTGGTTCTGTCAGCCGCTATCATCAACATACGGAGTATGACAAGAAGCCATGCTTTTGCTCTCTCTTGATTCAATCATCCTAGCAATCCACAACACGAATAGAAAAGTGCCTATCTGTCAAGGCTACTCCGTACAGGCAATTATTTCCCATGATAGGCAAAAAAAACTTGGGCACACCCTTGCTGTACATCCGAAATTGCTATGCAGTACGGAGTACAGTAGTATTATGGGATAGAGGGGAACCTTGAGTCAGTAGCGTTGCGGAGCTACTTGTACAACTAGGGGACATGTCCATCCTCTTCTAACTCTAAAAGCAAACCCTCTTGGCTTAAACTGATAAAGTGAGGGGAAAAGATAGAGATACACAAATACGGAGTACAGAATTTTTTTCGCCTGTGAAGCACCCTAAAAAAAAAAAAAAAGACCCAACACGGCCACGATAAAAGGAGCAGTGGATCTTGGTACTAGTTATACGGAGTACGGAATAAAATACCCCTCTCACGCCATCATACTCCGTATTTCTCAAAGTAACGAATTAAGCGGTCATGATTGCAGAGACGTAGCTGAGATGCACAATTCTCTCGTCGTTCAATGACCGAAATTGCAGAAGAATTCATTCCATTTCGGCATCAAATTGAAACCATAAGCGGGTCTCGGTGCATACTCCGTAATTCCTTGAGATGTGTGGGGGAGTACGGAGTAGACTAAAATAGACGAGCAAAACACATGCCAACATGTTACTTGTAAACTAGTAAACTACTACGTACGGAGTAGACACTCGCACACGCCCCTCCCCTCTTTAAACTGGCCATGCCTTGGTCATCTTCTTCGGCTCCGTCCTCATAGGCTGTGACGGAAACCTGGCCACTATCCTAAACTAATTCCGAGGAGTAGCGGTCCAAGAATGTCTCCCACACCTCGATCTAATTTCTGACTATCATTTCTTCCCTTGTACGAGTAAAGCGTGAGGAGCCAGAGTATTATTATTGAACGAGAGCCCAGAAAAAAAAATTAAAAAGCTTCCCATCCTCCCACTTACCTCTGAACCACCTTTCTGAACCTTTCCCCCTCTTCTCCTTCTTTCTACCCATTTTCTCACCAATACGCTCCATCTTTACAAAAATCATTGCTTCCAAGTTCGACTTTTTTCTTGGATAGTAGATAATCGAACAAGACTTAAAGCATAGGTGAGTCGGTCATGATGTGTGACTTTTTACTGGCGAGCAAGACCAAGATGAACCCCCGTCCCCCCCATACACCAGAATTTCCCTACTTGTCTCCTTAAGACTATCACATGGAATCCATGTCAACCTCGACTCGACAATTGTAATCGCTTTACCTGGGCCCCGGAGCGTTACCAATTGCAAGCGGAATAACGAGACGGAACACAGCACTCTACGCATTTCTCCCTATGGAAACCGGCGACACGCAAGTCTACCGAACAACCAGAATGGTCTGGCGAAAGATGAACGTATTGGGTGGCGATGCTGTTATCAGTTGGCGGCGGGACCCCACCATACTTGCACTCCTGGCCTTTTTAGGGGCCTGCGATGCAAGTGGGTTGGTTGGTGGGTTGGTGGGTTGGTGGGTTGTGTTGCTAGACCCCCATCCAAGCTTTCCTCCGTTATCGCCTATCGCCCTAAAAAGAGTGGATAGCGGATAGCGGATAGTGGATAGCTCTCGGTATCAGGACAACGAGCCCCCAAAACGAGCTTTTGCCTTCCCTGCCATTGGCCAGACGGCTGCCAACATCCCACGCTTTTTGCACAATTTCCCAATTCGCTTCCGTTTGCACAATCTATGCAGCATTAGTGCAACAACCCGGTCCAAGAACCAGTCGTTGGCGAAATTGGTGAACATGGTGTGGGATGACCGATAGCACAGGCTCGGCCAACCTTTCTGCCCACTCAATTTGACAGCCTGCCGACAACACTTTCCATTGGCTACTCGAAAGGGCCAACTACTTTGTATTCCCAGAATACGCTTTTGAAGAGTGGACCAATGGGTGTTACACAGCTATGCTCACCGAGAAAAATAGCGGGAAGCGGGGCAAGAAGTCTGAGTCTCGTGAGGCCACAAAGGAGAGGGAGACAAAAATTGCACATGCGGGAAAAAAAATTCTCGGAAGACAAATGGCTTTCCTATCTGAGAGCGAGAGAAAGATAACGCATTACGCACACACCCCCCTCCACGTAATACATCTACGTCCAAGTCCAATGCACTTGTTTGCGCACAAAGAGCAAACACGCAGAACCCAACACGCACGTTTCATGTCCCTGCTGCTGTGTAAATGTGCCACCGCCCAATCGACACAAAAAATGCATTACCAACTTCAGACCATAAGACGAAAGTGAGCCCTAATCGGAGTCCACATCGTCTCTACCAGGGTTACAACCCGAGTACAGTCCGTTGCACCAGAACATGGGAGACACGCCGCTTGTGCAAAGCCTGGGGCAGATTCTGGTCCATCTCATGACCTCTTGAACCAGCACACCGCATATATGGATTCTACGACCGGACAAGCATATTGCTTTCTCCTTTCTATTGGACTCTTCGCTGGCCATGTCCGATGACGCAGAATTGTGTATTCATGGTCCCTGTCACGCGTCTTGTGATTTATTCCTCTTACATAATATTTATCCGGCTGTCGCCGGTCAAAGTTTGTGCAAGGAGTGTAGTTACGTCCTGCTCAACATGCAATCAAACCGACATGTGGCACTGCTTGTCCAACATGCACTGTCCCCCGCCCAGGAAGTCCTCTTGGGGAGAAGCAGATCGGCCCTGGCTACAAATGGCTACAAAGTTGCGGCCTCCCCCCCTCTCATCTTCCCTGCACTTTTCATACTTGCCAACCACCCTCACCAAATCTTCTGCGTTCGAGCGAACGTGCCTATTCTTCTTGGTTTGCTCTGCTAGGGCAGGTAATCGAATAACCTTTAAAGATCCTCTAACAATTTTCAGTTTTTTTCTCCTCAGAAAACGATCACCTCCCTCTGTCTTATCTCGAGTCAGGAATTATTCCGGGGAGGAGCCGTTCTATTGGCATCTCCACCCCCTCCTACGAACTTCCGCCTAGTCACCTAGTCGACCTCATTGGATCGGTCGCCTAGCATGGGCCTGACCCAGGACTTCGACGACCGACAAATCCATATCGACGCTGAGAAAGAAGAGTATCACCCTTTCGAGTATCAGACGGAAAACAATGAATCTTGGGCTGGTGCACTCCCGGTGAAGCAGTATGATCTCGTTCCCCTACCGCCAATGGCGAATACTCGAAATCGGCACCTGATGGCTAACTTAATTCAATAGGGGCCTTTACGACCCGAGCCTTGAAAAAGATGCTTGTGGTGTAGGCTTTGCTTGGTACGATCTCCATTCCCCTCCGTGGCTTTTCCCCGGCTCGGTCTCTTTTTTAAAATATATAACGGCTAACACATTCTCTACAGCCATATTAAGGGCGTCGCAAGCCACAAAATTGTCAGCGATGGTACGTTGTCACTAGAGTTGCCAAATACGCCTAATTGAAGGTACACTGACAATAAAGCGTAGCGCGAAACCTTCTGTGCAACATGACCCATCGTGGTGCTGTAGGTTCCGATGCGCGAGATGGCGACGGTGCTGGTGTCATGACCTCCATTCCCCATAGATTCTTCATCAAGAACTTTGAGAGGGAAGAGAACATCAAACTACCTCCACTCGGGCAGTATGCGGTGGGAAACCTCTTCTTCAAGCCCGACGAGGAAACCATTGCAGAGTCTTCGAGACAGTTCGAAGAAGTTGCAGAGTCATTGGGTCTTCGGGTCTTAGGCTGGCGAAGGCCGCCCGTCGACTCGACTCTCCTCGGCCCTGCTGCGAAGTCGCGTGAGCCGACGATTGCCCAACCCTTTGTCGTCCTAGCTTCTGCTTACGGCCCGGGCACCGCGCCCGAGATGACTGATGCTGAAAAGTTCGATTTCAAGTATTTCGAACGCCAGCTTTACGTCCTCCGTAAACGAGCAACCCACACCATTGGTCTCCAGAATTGGTTTTACCTTTGCTCCCTCTCGAACAAGAACATTGTTTACAAGGGACAGCTAGCACCCGTCCAGGTCTACCAGTACTATCACGATCTTGTCAACGCCGATTACGAGGCGCACTTTGCCCTTGTCCACTCTCGGTTTTCAACCAACACGTTCCCCTCTTGGGACCGTGCCCAACCCCTCCGATGGGCTGCTCACAACGGTTGGTTTCGCATCCGCCCTGTTCTCTTTACCTAGATGTGCATCTTTTGCTAATACTTCTTTGCCATGTCAGGTGAAATCAATACCCTACGCGGAAACAAGAACTGGATGCGTGCCCGTGAAGGTGTCATGCAGTCGGATATTTTCAAGGAAGAGCTTGAGATGCTTTACCCCATTGTGGAGGACGGCGGTTCGGACTCTGCTGCCTTTGACAACGTTCTTGAATTGCTATCTATCAATGGTGTCCTATCGCTCCCAGAAGCTGTCATGCTCATGGTTCCCGAGGCCTGGCAAGGCAACACTCATATGGACCCTAAGAAGGCCGCATTCTACGAGTGGGCTGCTTGCCAGATGGAACCTTGGGATGGTCCGGCCCTATTCACTTTTGCCGATGGTCGGTTCTGCGGTGCCAACCTCGACCGAAACGGTCTTCGACCCTGCCGATTCTATGTGATGGATGATGACCGCATCATCTGCGCATCCGAGGTTGGAACAATCCCCGTTGAGCCAGAGCGTGTGATTCAAAAGGGTCGTCTCCAACCCGGTCGCATGCTTCTCGTTGACACACAGGCTGGCCGGATCATTGATGACTCGGAACTCAAAGCTGCCGTCTCGAGCAGGTACGACTTCCGTACATGGCTTGACCGTGAGCTTATTACTCTGCCCAAAGTGTTGGAGACTGCTTCGAAGACGCAGGATCTTTCCGCTAAACCCGACGCCACTCCTCTCCAACAAGATCCCCTCCTCCTCGCATTCGGCTACACTCACGAACAAGTCAGCTTGCTCCTGGCACCCATGGCCTCCGATGAAAAGGAAGCTCTCGGTTCTATGGGCAACGATGCGCCGCTCGCATGCCTTTCCCAAGCCCCTCGCCTTCTCTACGAGTACTTCAGACAACTCTTTGCCCAGGTCACTAACCCACCCATTGACCCTATCCGTGAATCTATCGTCATGTCTTTGGAGTGTTATGTCGGACCTCAGGGCAACCTTCTTGCCATGGACTCGACCCAGTGTGGCCGTCTCCTCCTACCCAGCCCCATCATCACTATTCCTGAATTCAACGCAATCATGAATATGCATAAGACCCACCGGACCTGGACGGTGAAGACCATTGACCTCACATTCCCCAAGAAGGAAGGCGTTCAAGGCTACCTTAAACATCTCGATTTCATCTGCAAGGAAGCAACCGCCGCAATCGAGGCCCGTGACCGCATCATTGTGCTATCAGACCGAAAGACATCAGCTGATAGAGTCGCGGTTTCGACCCTTCTTGCCTCTGGAATGGTCCACCACCACCTTGTGAGCAACAAGTGGCGGTCTATGGTAGCGCTCGTTCTAGAGACGGCTGAAGCCCGTGAAGTGCACCACATGTGTGTTCTTTTGGGCTACGGAGCCGATGCCATTAATCCTTATCTAGCCATGGAGTGCATTTTGAAGCTCAATCGCGAAGGGTTGATTAAGAATCAGCTCTCGGATGACGCTCTTATCCACAACTACAAGCACTCTTGCGACGGTGGTATCCTCAAGGTTATGAGCAAAATGGGTATCTCGACCCTCGCCAGTTACAAGGGTGCCCAGATTTTTGAAGCGCTTGGTCTCGATGACAATGTGGTCGAGCGCTGCTTCCGAGGCACTGCCTCCCGCATTCGCGGAGCCACTTTTGAACTGATCGCTGAAGATGGCTTCCGCTTCCACGAACGTGGATTTCCCAGCCGTTACTCCGTTAACATCGTCGGCCTGCCCGAGTCTGGCGAATATCACTGGCGAGACGGTGGCGAGGCCCATATCAACGACCCTTCATCCATTGCCAACATCCAGGACGCTGTTCGAACCAAAAACGACAAATCGTATGAGGCTTACTCTCGCTCCGAATATGAACAGATCAAGGCGTGCACGCTCCGTGGTTTACTCGACTTCAAGTTCGAGGAGGCGACACCAGTGTCTATTGACAAAGTTGAGCCATGGACTGAGATCGTTCGCCGCTTCTGCACTGGTGCCATGTCCTATGGTTCCATTTCTATGGAGTCCCACTCGACGCTTGCCGTCGCTATGAACAGACTTGGGGGCAAATCGAACACGGGAGAAGGTGGTGAAGATCCTGAGCGCTCTCAGCGACTTCCCAACGGAGACACTATGCGCAGCGCTATCAAGCAAGTTGCATCGGGTCGTTTCGGTGTGACGTCAGCCTATCTTGCCGACTCTGACGAGCTCCAGATCAAGATGGCACAGGGCGCCAAGCCCGGCGAAGGCGGAGAGCTGCCTGGCCACAAGGTCTCGAAGTCGATTGCCAGAACTCGTCATTCGACTCCCGGCGTTGGTTTGATCTCGCCACCTCCTCACCACGACATTTACTCGATTGAAGACCTGAAACAGCTCATCTACGATCTCAAGTGCTCTAGCCCACGCTCCCGTGTCTCTGTCAAGCTTGTGTCTGAAGTTGGCGTCGGAATCGTCGCGTCTGGTGTCGCAAAGGCTAAGGCTGACCACATCCTCATTTCTGGTCACGATGGTGGAACTGGTGCATCGCGCTGGACAGGTATCAAGTACGCCGGTCTGCCCTGGGAACTTGGTCTCGCTGAGACTCATCAGACCCTCGTCCTGAACGATCTGCGGGGCCGTGTCGTTGTCCAGACTGACGGTCAGCTTCGAACTGGTCGCGATGTTGCCATTGCCTGTCTTCTCGGTGCTGAAGAATGGGGCTTTGCCACTACTCCGCTCATCGCCATGGGCTGCATCATGATGCGAAAGTGCCATCTTAACACCTGCCCCGTCGGAATTGCCACACAAGACCCGGAGCTGCGGAAGAAGTTTGCTGGAACTCCCGAGCATGTCATCAACTTCTTTTACTACATTGCCAATGAGCTTCGTGCCATCATGGCCAAGCTCGGCTTCCGAACCATCAACGAGATGGTGGGTCGTGCCGACTTCCTCCGAGTTCGAGACGACCTTCGCACGAGCAAGACTTCGAACATCGATCTTTCGCTCCTCCTCACCCCGGCTCACAAGCTCCGTCCTGGCGTCGCCACTTTCAACGTCCGTAAACAAGATCACAAGCTCTATGTCCGCCTCGACAACAAGCTGATTTCCGAAGCGGAGCTGACCCTCGACAAGGGTCTTCCGTCTCGCATCGAGTGCGACATCGTCAACACGGACCGTGCCATGGGTACATCTTTGTCCTATCACATCTCCAAACGGTACGGCGAGGAGGGTTTGCCGACTGACACTGTGCACGTCAATATCAAGGGCTCTGCTGGTCAGTCGTTCGGTGCTTTCCTTGCCCCTGGTGTTACTCTCGAACTGGAGGGTGACGCCAACGATTATGTTGGCAAGGGTCTTTCCGGGGGACGCCTTATCGTCTACCCGCCTCGCTCTGCTGTGTTCAAGGCTGAGGAGAACATTATCATCGGTAATGTCTGCTTGTACGGTGCCACCAGCGGCAAGTGTTTCTTCCGTGGTGTAGCTGCCGAGCGATTCGCTGTCCGAAACTCTGGAGCCACAGCCGTCGTTGAGGGCATCGGCGACCACGGCTGCGAGTACATGACTGGTGGACGAGTCGTGGTTCTAGGATCCACTGGCCGCAACTTCGCTGCCGGTATGTCGGGTGGTATCGCTTACGTTCTTGACATCAACAAGGACTTCCTTTCCAAGCTCAACACCGAGATGGTTGAGGCCTCTGGACTCGAGGACCCTGCCGAAATCGCCTATCTTCGCGGCCTCATTGAAGACCATCATCACTTTACGGGTTCGGAACTTGCGGCTCGAATTCTAGTGGATTTCAACAAGGCCCTCGGTCGTTTTGTCAAGGTTTTGCCCGTTGATTACAAGAGGGTTCTCCAGGAGGAGGAAGCCAAGGCGGCGGAGGCCAAACGCGCCGCGTATGACATGCCTGTCGTTTCTGGAGTTCACCAGCCCAAGAAGGAAGAGAAGGAGAAGGCTGCAAAACTCCAGGATATCGAAGAAACTATTGGCGACAATGCTGCCGAGAAGAAGCGTGCGCTAGTGCTTGACAAGACCAAGGGTTTCATGAAGTATCGTCGTCGAGCAGAGAAATACCGCAATGCCAAGACGCGTACCAAGGATTGGGCCGAGCTCAGTTCTCGATTGGACGAGGACGAACTCAAATATCAGTCAGCGCGCTGCATGGACTGCGGTGTTCCTTTCTGTCAATCGGACACCGGCTGCCCCATTTCCAACATTATCCCCAAATGGAACGAATTGGTATTTGCTGGAAGCTGGCGCGATGCCCTCAACAGGCTTCTCATGACGAACAACTTCCCCGAGTTCACCGGACGTGTCTGCCCGGCGCCCTGCGAGGGAGCCTGCGTCTTGGGCATCAACGAAGATCCCGTCGGTATCAAGTCTATCGAGTGCGCCATTATCGACCGAGGTTTCGAGATGGGCTGGATGATCCCGCAACCCCCCAAGGTCCGTACTGGCAAGACCATCGCCATCATTGGTTCTGGACCTGCCGGTCTTGCCTGCGCTGACCAGCTCAACCGCGCGGGACACTTGGTAACTGTCTACGAGCGTGCCGATCGGCTAGGTGGGCTTCTCATGTACGGAATTCCGAACATGAAGCTCGACAAGCGCATAGTCAAGCGTCGTACCGACTTCATGGCCGCCGAAGGCGTTATCTTCAAGACTGGCGTCGCCGTTGGCGAGGATGTCCAGCTGATGGATCTCAAGGCTCAAAATGACGCCGTCGTCATCGCTACGGGTGCCACAGTTGCCCGAGATCTCCCCATCAAGGGTCGTGAGCTCGAGGGCATCCACTTTGCCATGGAATTCCTTCACAAGAACACCAAATCACTTCTTGACTCTGAGCTTGCCGACAACACCTATATCTCGGCCAAGGACAAGCACGTGGTCGTGATTGGTGGTGGTGACACTGGAAATGACTGTATCGGAACCTCGGTTCGTCACGGCGCTAAGTCGGTCATTAACTTCGAACTCCTCCCGCAGCCTCCGCCAGAGCGTGCCAGCGACAACCCCTGGCCACAATGGCCTCGTATCTACCGTGTCGACTACGGTCACACCGAGGTCAAGCAGCACACTGGCAAGGATCCTCGCGAGTACTGCATCATGTCGGAAGAGTTTGTGGATGACGGAACCGGCAAGGTCAAGGGCATTAACACGATCCGAGTCGAGTGGACACGATCGCCCACTGGCGGTTGGGACATGAAGAAGGTCGAGGGCTCTCAGGAGTTCTTCCCTGCAGACCTCGTCCTGCTCTCGATGGGTTTCCTCGGCCCTGAGGCGCGTGTCCTCGGTGATGAAATTGAGAAGGACGCCAGGAAGAATGTCAAGACGGCACCGGGCAAGTATAGCACCAATGTTGAGGGCGTCTTTGCCGCTGGTGACTGTCGTCGTGGCCAGTCTCTTATTGTCTGGTATGTTTCCTACGCCCCTTTTTTTTTCTTCTCTCTTCGTTTACATGGTACTAACACGCATTTTTCTACAGGGGCATCAACGAAGGACGACAGGCAGCTCGCGAGGTCGACCTGTACCTGGAGCAATGCACCAACCTCCCAGTGACGGGTGGAATCGTGAAGAGGACGGCGCAGGAAGTCTTTTCGGCGCAGCAGATTGCCGCCCAGGCCTGAGCAAAGGAAAGGGGCATAACTTGAGAGGCTTATCAAGAGTTTATGACGAGTTTGGGGCATGTGTGCGAGCGAAAAGGCGCAATTATGGAAATAGTGTGTTTTTTTGTATCTTTTAGAGAAGGCTCGCGCTTCTTTCTTTCTTTCTTTCTTTCTTTCTTTCTTTCAATACCCATTCAGTTTCATGTACGGGACCCGACAACGATGTAGCATTGCAGGATGCGGCAGAGGGCGTCTTGAGAAAGGAAAAAAAAAAAAAAAAAAGTCATTTACACTGGCATATGTTATTTCAGTCTAGCTTAGCTATTTACAGAAAGAAAAAACCCAGAACGTTGAGAAATGGGTGCACCGAAATGGAGGACAATTGTGTAGAGATGCAACAGAATCACGGGTCGCAGTGAGGTCATGATCATGGAACCAATGGCGCCCCTCGAAACTACACCGTACACCGTCCGTCATCCCCCCCCTCCCAATCGATAAGCCGCAACGTCCCAAGAACACTTTTTCAATCCAACATACAATCGCGCCAAAGAAAAAGCGCACATTGCAACCTATACTTGTACCCTTCTCTTCCTCTTCCTGTCAATCGCACCATGTCTCCCAAAGTAGACACAGCTATCCTCGAAGCTCTGGGTCTCGACCCTGCCGTCAGCGAGATGTCGTCGTATAGCTCGGGCTTCGCATCCATGCATAAGCTCATCTCCGAAGTCGAGGGGCAAAAAGTGGAATATTTCGTCAAGATTGGTGCTGGGGCTAATGCAGAGGTTATGTTTCGAGGTATGCCATTCTTTTTTTTTTGGGGGGGGGGGGTTTCTTCTTTCTGGTAAGATAGATTGACGTTGCCATTAGGTGAACATGAATCTCTCAACGCAATACATTCCATCGTACCCTCATTTTGTCCCAAGTCATTCGCCCATGGACCCTGTTCTAAACAAGGCACTTTCTTCCTTGCTACGGAATTTATTGATTTGCATTCTTCTGGTGCCACGGGAACAAGCCAATCTTTGGCTAAGAAACTTGCTACTTTACACACAACCCCCGCTCCGATCCCAGAAACCCAGGAGAAGAAATTCGGCTTCCCTGTGTCTACGTGTTGCGGGTCGACAGTACAGGATAATTGTTGGTGTTCTACATGGGCTGAATTTTACGCCGAGAAACGAATTCGAAATGCTGCGGCGGCTATCAGAGAGCAAGGGAATGGCGACGGTGCGTTTTTTGAGTGTATTGAGAGAATAGCAGACGAGGTTGTTCCTAGGCTTTTGGGGTCTGAGCGTATTGGTGATGTTGTTCCTGTTGTTTTGCATGGGGATTTGTGGTCGGGGAATCATTCGAGGGGGAGGTTTATTGGTAGAGGGGATGGAGACGGTGTTGAGGAGGTCGTATATGATCCTGCAGGGTTATATGGGCATTATGAGTATGACTTGGGCATCATGCGCATGTTTGGTGGGTTTGGGGGGGACTTTTGGGCCGAGTATGAGAAGTTGGTTCCCAAGAGTGATCCTGTCGAGGAGCGGGATGATCGGGTGCTGCTTTATGAACTGTGAGTCGACATTTCGGATTAGTTTCTCGTGGATTTCGCTAACGCATCATGCAATTCGCAGATACCACCACTTGAACCACACTGCACTTTTTGGGACCGGCTACCGTGGTTCGGCCATGTCAATAATGAAAAGCCTACTCTCCAAGTATGGCAGGAAAGAGTAGCATGCTAAGTTTATACAAGTACCAATAGCCAAACCCTGTGAGAACATTTGTTGACGCAAGCAAAGAAGAACGGTACCACGAGGTGTTGTATTCCCTCATTATGAACAAAAAAGGCTATGTATGTAATCCGATCCTGCTGGAGGCATGACATCTATCTATCATAAATAACGTAGACTATCATCGTCATAAAAGGCCCTTGAAGTAACAGAATCGAGTCCGTTCCCCCCACACAACGCCAAGCAACTCCGGAAAGGACAAGCACTACGCGCTAAAAGATTGAAGAAAAAAGATGCGAGGAAGCAAAGAGCGAAGAAAGGAGATAGCGTCTATATGTATGAAGAATATGCATGTTGTAGGACAAAGGAACAGTGCTGAATGCGGCAAGAGGAATACGTGTAATGCGTGTAATGCGTGTAATACGTGTGGCTGTTGGTTTGAGATTGGTTTCGAGATCAGGACGCCAACATGGCTGTCCTTTCCTTGGCAAATGGGGCTTTGACTTTGTCTTTGTCTGCTTCTTGTTCAGATTGTGCGGGTAATCCATTTGCTGGCACGGCAGGAAGGTGGTCGACTGCTGTCTTTGGGGCCATTTCGGCTTCGAGGGCGGCAAGTTCGTCCTCGACTTCTTCTTCGTCTTGGTTCGTAATTTTGCCTCCCAGCATCTCGCTGACTTCCTACAAAGCAATCACGCCATGTCAATACACATAGTCATACCCCAAAAGGAGGAGGTCGCGGCATATGTCTGTACGTACTCTTTGGTATGCTATTGCATCAGCCGTCTCCCCCATGAGTTTCTCTACATGCTCCAGTCCACCCATCTCTCGGTGAATTTCTTGCAGAACCTTCGTGCCCTGTTGTAGGCCAAATACAATGTCCTTTTGAATAAGGGCAAATTCAACATTCGATGTTAGCTGTTCGAGCTGTTCGAGCTGAGCGTCCGTTTTGGCAAGTAGTGACTCTTGGTATTTTTTGCGGCGTAGGGCGAGAAGTGCCTTCTTTTTGTCGCCGGCCGCAATCATGGCCTTTGCTATTTCCGTCTCCTTGTCCGTGAGGACGGTTATCCGGCGTTGATATTGATGGAGCTTATCGCGCTGGTTCTTGAGATCAAGAATGGCCCTGCAAATGAGGCAATGGCGCACATGCGCATGGCGTCAGCTAAGCCCACGAACCAAGTTTTCCCCCGGAAGCATGAGGAAAGAAAGATAGACGGTAGTCCTGGAAGGCAGGGGAGAAGCCATACTTGTCCTGGGCTGTTATCTTGCTGCCGTTCGCCCCCATTTTGCCAGGTGCAGTCGAGATGGAAGTGTGGGCAGTTCGGGCTGGGGAGGGCAGTGGCTGCTGCGATATGGTATCGATAGACAGGCGATTGATTTACTCGAATAGTAGGCGCATAGGGCCAAAATGCAAAGTGGAATGCGTTGTCTTTCCCTTGACGTTCTACTTGTAGGAAGGAGTCCGGGTGGGGTTCTCTTGCCAGTATTGCTCCGTAATATTTATGAACCGACCGATTTCGTCACTGGCAAGCTCGCACACACACAATGCACACACAATGCACATTGGGCGGCGAGTGGGGGCGTTTTGTGACTAGCAGCACAGCACATGCAGACCCCGAGTAGTACGGAGTACAAGTACTCCGTATTACTTAAAATCCCCATCGTCTCTTAATTATTAGACTGAGCAAAAAAAAAAAAAAAAAAAAAAAGCCAGCATCAATAGCTCAACAGCATAAATATCTCTCTCATCTTATACCCCAACCTCGTTCAATTTGACCTCGTTTGAACTCATTCATCAACTTGCACGGTTTTCCTCGTCTTTAACCCGAGGTATGCAGCGACTAGGCCGTCATCGGCCAAGTTTGCGTCAGGGCCTTGATCGCGAAGTCTACCAAATTGTGAGGAAACTAGAGGACGACGCTGAGGAGCGAGGGTCGGGTGCACTCGGGTATTTGGACGTGACAGACGTCTACAATGCAATCAAAAGGTCCAATTCTAGTTTAAGTCGACAGAAGCGACAAGTATTGGAGGCTTCCATCGAGCGCGCCCTCAGTTTCCGTAAGGCGGACGCTGCCGAGGATGATGCCGAGGAGCGAGAGTTACGTGCGGCCGAGGCAGCTGCTGCCGCCGCAAGATCACAGAGAGATGCATCTCTGGTGAATCGACAAATGACAAAACACTGGAACATCGCCCCGTCGACTGTAATAGCGGAGAGGACTGGTAGCTCCAAAAAGCGTCGCCTATCATCACCCCCAGCTTCTGATCAGGCAGCACCTGTGACAGCACCCGCCTCGGAAGCTGCTACACCGAAACCCCAGGAGTCCAACGGCGTCCAGAACGAGCAGGAAGCCAAGGATAGCCAGCAAAAGAAGCCCAAGTCTTCAAAGGCCTACGAAGTTCAGACCATTGAAGAAGCTCCAAAACTGGGCGGTATCGACGAAATTGTATCGGACATGGAACGTGGTCTGTTCCGAGACATGATAGACCGCAGGCTGGAGAGTTCAACGGCTGGTCTCTTGATCGCAGGCCCGCCAGGATGTGGCAAGTCCTCTTTGGTCCGCTACCTGGCTGCCAAATGGGAGGTCCCTCTCTTATCTGTATCGCTGGACGAGTCGTTGGAAAGCTCAGACAAGCTCGAGAAGAGGTTAACGTCTGCGTACGAAGAAGCCAAAAGGCTTGCACCGTGTGTAGTGCTCATTGACAACCTTCACCGCTATCTCGGGAATTCTTCATCGTCGTCGTCGCATAATGAGCGTGCACATGTGAGCCACTATATTGGCCTGTTCCTCGCCCGTTTCTTTGAGAACCGAGACCCGCAACTACCGATCGCCGTCATGGCCACGACAAGCCAACCCGAACTGATTGATAAGTCGCTACTCACTATTGAAGGCTTTGCAAAGATTTACAACATGAAAATTCCAGGCACTTCGGAACGAAAGGCCATCCTAGCAGCCTTGGGCCGAGACGCTGGCATTTCTGAGCTGGACTATGCCAGCACGGCACAAAAGACGCACGGCTACGTTGCCCGAGACTTCAAGTATCTTATCGAGGAGGGGTCTAGAGTGGCCCGGGAGAGACTCAACTGGCCAGACAGTTGGAAATCGCAAATAACGGAAGACGACCTTGCTCATGCGACAAAGACATATGTCCCTCACCTTTTGACACAAGGATTCAGTACGATTCCGAGCGTCACTTTCGACCAGGTTGGCGGACTCCGCGGAGTCACAAAGGAACTGGACCATACCATCATCGGCCCAATCAAGAACCCCGAGGCGTACCGCAAAGTGGGCATTACCAAGCCATCAGGCGTTCTCCTCTGGGGCCCCCCGGGATGCGGCAAAACCCTCGTAGCGCAGGCTGTTGCCAATGCAGCGCAAGCCAGTTTCATCCTTGTCAAAGGTCCCGAACTCTTGGATAAGTACGTTGGTGAATCCGAGCGCAAAATCCGCGAGCTCTTTACACGCGCCCGCATGTGCGCCCCCTGTCTTGTTTTCTTTGACGAAATGGACTCTCTCGTCCCCCGCCGCGAAAACACGTCCACGGAGGCGGGAGCCCGAGTCGTCAACACCTTTCTCGCCGAATTGGACGGTGGCCAGGACCGTACCGGTGTACACATTATCGCCACGACGAACAGGCCAGACATGATTGATCCGGCCATGCTCCGGCCGGGTCGTCTGGACCGCAGCTTATTTGTCGACTTGCCCAGTGAGGATGAGCGTGTCGACATCCTCGCGGCCATTGCGCGATCACGTGGTCTCAGTGACATGGTGGACCACGCCACCCTGGAGCGCATTGCTCGGGATACCAGATGTACGGATTTCAGCGGTGCCGACTTGGCGCATTTGTTCACAACGGCGTCCATGTACACAGTCCATCGTGAGAATCCTACCATCCAGGACGAGGATTGGGAGGCAGCTTTAGATAAGACGCAGGGTACTGTGACCAATCCCGAGACGTACCGGGAGCTGGCGAAGAATAGGGGTTGGCAAAGCTGAAGGCCTTGAGTTGAGGAATGTGCATGGGTGTACGGACGAATGGGTGTACGGACGATGTCATGACCAAAAAATATATTACCCCACGCTATCATTGATAGATTATAATGAATGTGTGCGCATTTGCAAGTACCTTTGCCATTATGACAAAACAAAGATTCAAAACGTGTGTTTACTGATTGAAGGGTGGAGACATGTTCATCGGTTGCTATTCTAAACGTTGAAAAGAAATTCTATTGGTACAAGGGGAAAAGAGCAATCGCCAAGCCATCGCCGCCAGAGAGAAATTTTATGGGTACACATCTAATGTACAGATCTATGCCGTGGACTCCTTGAGGTAACTGTTCACGGGGAAAGGTCATGTTAGCTTCAAGTAATGCAAAAGGAATTGCGGAGAAAAGGAATTATAGAGGCAGAAAGAGTGGCGGTTGCAACGTACGCGATGAGGTCGTTTCGGTCCTTCTCCTTCTTGAGACCACCGAAGGCCATTTTGGTACCGGGAATGTACTTCTTGGGGTTCTCAAGGTAGTCGAACTGTCATTTCGAGTTAGTAAAATTCACAGCTGTGGTGCACTGAGAAGTGAGCCGTCACAGGACGGAGAAACCTACAAGGGTCTTGTCCTCCCAGGTGATGCCCTTGGCCTTGTTGGCGTCGGTGTAGGCGTAACCCTCGACGGAACCAGTCTTTCGGCCGAAGAGGCCGTGAAGGGCGGGACCGATCTTGTTACCACCGTCCTTCTCGACGGTGTGGCACTGCGCGCATCGCGTCTTGAAAAGGTTGGCACCCTTCTTTACGTCGCCGCCTGTTGAAGAGGGAGCAATTGAGTTAGCGCTGTGCTTTTTCAGAACAGAAGATGGCATTCTTGACAATTGGCTGATTGTTTGCGACGGAACTGAACTGCTAGTCCTAAGACCCTTGAGCACCTCGACTGGGGCCGAAGCTCTTCCGAAAATAGCAGCGACGGGCCGGGACCCCATCGTCCTGGCCGAAGTCGAGGGATAGACGGTCCCGTAAGCTAGGCTCGACACGTGTGCTCGAAATGGCGCATTACGACGACCCTTCGCCGGAACAGGCCAGCTGCCGTCCTCGGACAAAGAAAGTCATGCCTATGGTAAGACGGCCCGCGCTTCTAATCCAAGAACGTTTCCGACCAACAGACGAGGTAGTTGTGGCGCTCAATGGCAGCGGATAAAAAAGCTCTCAAGGATCTGACGATGCTCGTTCGCCCCGGAAAATCGCAAGTAGCCGTGTCAAGAAGTGCTGCGAAGCGCGAAAATGTAAAACTTACCAGCCATTTTGAATGTATTAAAATATAATTAGAGAAATTGGTGTTTAGAAAGAAAGAATGTAGTTTTAGACTGTTGTGTCTTGTGTTGTATGTATGGTCTTGTTGTCTCAATATTGAGGGACTGAAGGAGAGGGAAAAAATGAGATCAAGAAACCAAGAAAAAAAATCAATCCATGTTGAAAAGGACAAGATACGTCACGAGTTTATGAGGGAGCGGCCGAGCCAATCAGAGGTGCATAATTGGTCAGTAAGATGTTGTGGACTGAGGCGAATCCTCGGGATTTGTCGGACGAGTGGATTTTTTTTTTCTTTTATGGGGGACTGGGGCCTAAATTATAAGGGATGCGGGAAAAACTTAGTGGGGGGGCAAGTACCTGGAACAATAGATATTTACTGGTCGTACACTGTATTACAAGTTTTTTCTTCAGGATCAGATTCTGCGAATCCCGACTTAGGACCGTTTGCCTCACCATTATATAATAGGCAGGAAATGATGACGGGATTAGAAGGAAAGGGTGTCACTGGATTACAAGTACACACTCAAATATTGTAGCTATTCGCTCAGTGCAGTGGGTTTTTACTTCTTTGACCTGCTAGAAAAAATTTATTTTCCCCCTTAATATCAGCCATCTTTTTGTTTGAACCAGTGCAGTGCAGTGGATGGACTCTCCAGATGGGTGGATCCACGTATGGCGCGCTTCCATTGAGCGTTATTATTACCAAGTAGTGACCTGATTTTTTTGGGGGGATTCTAAACTAGAATCTTGCTTCGGCTTCTCAGCGACCGAGAGAGCCTTACTCGCCAAAAAGAAAAAAAAACCCGTATCCGCTTCAGCATATGCGCGTGTCGCCCATCTGCCAACCTTCGGATTGGCATATACGAAATCTAGGGACATGGCTACAAACTCGATAACTGGCGTGCTCATGCGCCGGTCAATATGGAGAGCAACGATGTCACCGTTATCAAGACAAACTACTCTATCCGCTCCAATTCTTTATTCCCAGCGTACCTTCGCGTCGAAGTCCACATCTAAGCCCGACAAGCCTATTGTACTTGAACAGCCTACCAAATTCAACCCCCCTTCACACGGCTCGAGACTACCCAGGAAGCACGTCCCGAGGCATTATGGCGGTTTCCTGACTGATGCGGAGCTTAAGGCTCAAGCGCAAAAATCTTATCCAACAATGTTACCTCCAGAGGGAACTTGGGCGCATTGGTTCTGGACAAACTCGACAATTCATGTTGTCATTACACTCGTATGTCGCAATTATAAATCCCGAGCAAACCTCCTTTTTCCAAGAAATGGGCCGTTTTCTAACATTCACTAGGGAGGACTGATTATTCTAGGAATCTTTACCTTCGTCCTTGACTTCACCCATACCTCGCCATTCAAAGATCTCATCCCTCCCACCTCACAGCTTTTCTCGGAGCCTATCGTGTTTTTCCGCACGTGGATGCACGTCCTACGACTTCACGAGAACGATCGCAACCAGAAAGTAATTGAGCACCGCGCACGAAAACTCGACGATGTGATCAAGAGACGAGCTTTCCAAAAAGCCCATGGCATTGAGTCCAGTCCTCTCTCCAGGTTCGTGACGGAAGATGAGAAGACTGAGGAGCAGCCCTCGCCGGAGGCAGAGACGAGCGGTCTCGAGTCCGCCGAGCCCTCTCGAAGGAAGTGGTTCGGTATCTTTTAGGGATTACCACCGGCGATGACATGGCGACTAATGACTTCGTCTTCGTTAACGCTGCATGACTTCGTCCTCACATTATGCAACTCTACACTCATCACGCGATGGTGCTCGAGGAGGCAGAATGGCTAGTTGAATTACTCTATAACAAATCTACCGTCTCCAAGCCATCCAAAACCTCGTCTGCAACACCACCTTTCTCCAGTACTATGTTTATCATTCGATCAAGGACAGCAAGCTTGGCACCTCCCAATGGTGCTTTCCATACTCCCTCGATATTTCCGCTGCTGTCTGCTTTACTGCTAGTCGTCTTTGTTGCGTCAGCGCCAGCAGGGTTATCTGCATTCGGCACTCCGGGTGGTGTGAGTCTTGAGGGAGGGTCTACGGTCCTCACGGCGAGTAGCCTTAGCTCACGTCCAGGTTCGGTTTCCGTGTCATCGTCCACGTCGCCTACTTTTTTAAACTCTGCGACGGAGACTGCGAGAACGACTTCAGCGACCGCGAGCTCCTCCTTGGCCGGGTCAAATATTATGTTGTCTCCTATGGACACAACAAGTAGAGTGATGGGCGGACGGGACGCTTCGGTCCGGGGATAGAGGTATGTCGATGCCTCCCAGTCGTCGTCAAACATGGGGTCCTCGTCGCCTTCAGACTTGAGACGTGGTAAGCGGGTAGCAAGGAGGGCAAGATGCGTTGTGAGAGACAAGAGTGGGAGCGGATATGAGAGGGGTGGTGAAATAAGAAGAATCTGTATATTAGACATTAGCGATAACAAAAAACTTGTACAAATTTCGGAATACGAATTAGAACAAAAAAAGATAACGACGAAGAAAACTCACGTCCACATAGAGCTTCCAGTGGAAACGGCGGTTGATAGCAAGCCTCTTGGAAAACTCCTTGTCGGCAAGGATAGATTCGCTAAGCATAGATGCGAGGAAAATAGTGCCAGGGTCGTCGTCCCTTGAGCCTGGAATCTCAATCACGAGCTCGAGCCATTCACTGCGCCCAGAAGCAGCTTGCACCGACTCTTCATTCTCCATAAACACCTCGACCGAAGTATTGCCATCTTTGGGAGCCGTCTTTTCAATTTCCATCTTCACACCAACGACAGCCTCCGTGCCATCGGCAAAGCAGACGCGAGCGCTTCCGTTCGTGCCTGGCAGGATGGCGGTTTCGGCGGTCAGCGGGCGGAATTGGGTTGGATGGCGGCCATCGGGGCGAATTGGCGGTGTCTGGGAGAGGGAGGAATGTAGGTAGGCGAGCTCCGCGGGGGAGAGGAGGACGTGGTGCGTCGAAGCCATTGTATCGCTATGGGAGGGAGTGAAGGGGTATAGTTGTGAAGGCCCGAGGTGGGCTGCGCAATGTAGTATCTTTTTATCTGGGTTGTCGCATGTAGTTAAACGGTGTCCGATTTATGTTCAGTGGGAGCAGAGTAAGGCCCCTGCCTGGTTTGAATGCGACGGCGCTGGCAATAATTGTAATATCTGGATCAGGTTGATTTCAAGATTTGCATCTGAGATCTTTGAATGGAAATTTGGTGTGGGGCATTACGATAGTGGGGCAGAAGGTCTTCCAAGCTGCATGTCAATTTACTCGGTACTCTGGACAACGGCCAAGGGGACCAACATCAAGGTATCATCATGTATTATTATTAGTTCCTACAAAAAGATATTTCTACAACATTTTCTTCTTTGGGTTTGGCAACGAACATTAAGGTGGTCTTGCTGTTTTGAGGGGAAACTCAAGGGGAAAATGTTTAAAAAAAAAACATTTAAAAACATACAACAGCGGGGATTCGCTGGTCGTCACCGACCCAACTACTAGTCCACCGGTTCCAGGCTTAACTAAGGGAGAGCGGACGGGATCCCGTGTATTCCTGAACCTATGGTCGTATGTGCCAGATAAATAATCAAATAGATTTATATAGGTACGAGACCCTTCGCTTCGTCGATATTGTCACGCGCATTGGCCTATTTGTAAGTTTCATGTTGGGCGAATTTCGAGGTAAGGCTAATGCTTTGATAAAAACCCCCTGTTTACTTTCTTGGATCTAATAACTGATGTATTCCATTTACTCAAATTAACTGTTTAATGTTTTCTGGTCCAGTAATCACTTCCATCATTCAACCCTCCTAGCTTACAAGCAATCAGACGTTCATCGTGATCGCGACTTATCCTTATATTTTGCTGGACTTCTAAAATTCATTTGCTGGGATGAATATTTCACCCCAAATTATCTCACTCTCAGTGTCGTATTAACGTACAGCTGCTTGACTGATTTATCCATTCTGCTTGCTCTTCATCTATACTTCTTCACTATTCATCATGGCAGTAACTAACTCGCCACCAACACCCATCAGTCTAAGCGTCCCATCAAAGTACGTCGACTCCAGCGTCGCAACTGAAGCATCGTCTCCATCACCATCGCTTGAATGGCTTAGCAGAACGTGGAGCGTCACTCATTCAACACTCGCCATGTGGCGCTCTGCACGAAATGTTCGCATTTCGTACAAAGTACTGGAGCCTAAACCCGATGGTCGTGCCCGTCTAGATGACCTGGTAGAATACGAATCAAATGTCAATGAAATTGGCGGTCTCAAGAGCGTTACTGGCATCGACACCGCTTCCTCGTCAGGGGGTATCACTTCTTGGGATTGGCGAGGGAAGGGCTGGCTTTTCTTCGTCGCTAGTCACTGGGAGGTTTTAGGCTGGGGGGAACGATCATTACCCGATGGAGGGGTCGAGAGATGGGCTGTTACATGGTTTGCTCCGACTTTCTTTACCAAAGAAGGTATGGATATCTACTGTGACCGCAAAGAGGGCCTCAGCAACGAGACCTATGAGTTGATTATGGAGGCGCTCAAAGGACTGTATGCAAAGCCGGTGGCGACGATGGCTGAACAATTCATGGAACCCGTGGACATTAAACTACCTTGGAAAACCCGGTAATAGCAATGTTTGAACTGCAACCTTTCTTTTTCAATCCAGTATCAAAGTCCAATATAGCAACATGAGTGGAAGCATGCTTGAGAAACAGCAGACGGATCGATATTAAATCAATATTATGTGCTCTTTATTCGCTTGTGGTCATTCATGTATCTCTTCTCGTAGCGCGACTTCGCGGGGATGCACTACGAGAAGATCTTCTCCTGTGTGCCCTATCCCTCTCCCCAGCAGATCGACTCCTCCTTCGATATTTGTCCCTTCTATCCTTTGCATATTCCTCGCTGGCATTGTGGTGTCTAGTCACCCGGCCTTGTTCGTTATCTCGACTGCCTATATCCCTCTCTCTGCGCTTTCGATGGCCCTCTCCTCTACTCCGATGTCGTTGTTCACGCTGTTGCCTCTTCAGACTTTCTAGTTCGGCAACCCGCTCACGTTCAGCTTCCTGTCTGGCTTTCCTGAGCTCCCTAACCTTAGACGCGCCATGCTTCATCACGGCTAGTGGGTCGTTATCGACCAATCTCTGGGCCTCGCGCATCCTTCTCCTCGGGTCTTCATTCCCCCACACATCTCGAGTTGCTGGCTCATATTCGTATTGGCCAGTGCTATTTGAGTCGGCCGCATACCAGGGCTTTCTTTTTTGCATGTCCTCAAATCGGGGAGTAGAGTAGCTTCCTTCCTTCGATCTCCGACTTCGCCCAGGTTCACCTTTCGGCATTTGATCTTTCCCATGGGGATCATCTAAGCCAAAAAGGTCGAAGTGACCCGAGCTATTGACTAGAGGGGCTGAGCTCGACTGGCTGTTGCCTGAGCCAAATGCCCTGTTTCTTTCAACGTGACTGTGGACCTTTTGGCGAGCCAATCTCATCTCGAAGTCCGTGTCGCTCTCCCCATGCCTTTTGCGTGGCTTCCGCTCTCTCCTTCCGAGATTGTCTTGATCCCTAGACCAATCTACTTCGGGCTCTTCTCCTGAGGGAGTGCCTGGCGGGGGCATCTCGCCACGAAGGATAGCAAGTCGGCGCTCCGCATCATGCTCCCGCGACCGTTTCTCGTCTTCCTCTTCCCTTTTCTTTGCTAGGGCCTCATCCCGACGGACACGGGCGATATTATCCGAATTATAGACATTCCATGATTTTTTCCCCAAAAGATGGCTACATGATGTTCACAATTAGTTATGTCGGATCATTAGTAGCCAAGAACTAAAGACTTAGTTCAGTATCTTACAGTGGCATATCGATATCAGGAGAAAACAAAATGCCGGTCTATTAGAAGCCGGGAAGCGCCCGTGAGGAGTAAATCCCCAAGGAAGTGACTACCTAAGGTAATCTGTAGTATTTGCAATTTCGGAAGATGTCTACAAATTCGCTATTATTATTGGGTGGCTGTCACGGATCCAGAGAGAGTTCAGCGAAGGTTCTACGAGAAAGTCGCTCCAGTGTTTGTACGTACTTGGACTGTAATCTCGGAGACTGTAGCATATGTGATATAGAGCGAGGCCTCGAGAATGGTCTCCCGGTATCCTAAGTAGTAGTTTTTAGGCAACCTCTTTTCATCCAGTATTATTATTAGGCTACACTACTGAAGCTGAGGTGTCCGTCCACCCCCACCTCCACCGCCACACTGTGGCTTGTTAAGCTCTGAGACACCTACTTGTACTCCGTAAACTCCATTACATCAGGGACGTCTCGTCTCACCTACACATAGTAACTACAAGTATCGCCATACACTCTTATTTACTCCGTACAAACCCGGATAAACAAGTGCCATATACATGCAAAAACATCCCGAACTAAAGGATTTATTACCTTTCTTTATTATTGATACACCATCTGACCAGCCTCGATACCGCAACTACCTAAGCCCTCCTCAGCGCAATTGGCAATCTCGACGACAAAGACCTCTTCTCCGAACTTCAAGCTTCCGTAGATCAAACCGACTCGAACCAAATATTCACACCGACCTCGTTGAGATCAAAACACATCTACACAAAAAACGTCAGATTCACGATGTCAAGACTACCGAGCTCTGGACGAATGCCCTATGGGTTGCCCGGATCACGTCCGACGGGACGGGAACAACAGCCCCAGAGCTATGGTTCTGACCCACTCGGTTTTGGTAATCGGGATGCCCAAAGAGCGCCTCAGCAGGGAAATTACGGTGGTGGTGGTTACGGGGACTGGTATGCTGATTCTCGCGGAGCACCACCAAGTGTACCGCCACCAGGGTCTTATGAGAAGGCGCAACCATCGCCGGCCGGTCCGGCGATCCCGCTTCAAGTTGCGAAAGTTGAGGATAGGACTCTACAGTCAAGATTAATCTACGAAAATGTGTATGTCCGAAAAGTTCACACTCATCCTAGACCATAGGCTGAAGAATCCATGGGAGAAAACTAACGGCGGTATATATATCAGGTGTGCTGTGTCCCCGAACGACTTTCGACCCAGTCCAGATGGCTCCGATCTCTATATCATGATCCGATCCGAATCAGGTGAATACGTCGTCAGCGCTCGGCCCGTGTCCGGGTTTCCCCAAGGCTGCATCAGTCTGTCAGAGGTTAGTGCTTCGTTTATCTATCTCCCCGCGCGCGCAGCGCACCATACTAATTTCCCTTTCGTAGCCCCAACGGACATGGTGCCGCATAGGCCTCCGAGATTCTTTTACGGGTCAATTGTATGATCCGTTTAACCAGGGGCCGCAAGCCTACCTTGCGGAAGCTGATGTCGAGATCGGCTTTGCTTCTGTCTCCAGGAAGACAGACAAACAATACGACGAGGACGAGCTTGCTTCGCTCTTTGTCAGGGGATACCAGGTTAGTTAACAGAAATTCTTGGTCAAGCAGTAACTTATTGACCATTTTTGCCTCGCAGAACCAAGTTCTTGCCCCTGGCCAGCGCCTGATTATGGATGTAGCCTCCATTCCGATCTTAATTGTCGTTCGCACCATTACTCTGATGGATCTTGCGATGAAGGGTGCACCGAGTCGCTTCCAGGACCCTCGTCATCGTGGAATACTTACCGGGCAAACCAAGCTCAACTTTTTCAAGGTATGTTGACCTAGATATCGACGTCATCTGTTTGCATCAGTCTAACGGCAAGTAGGACGCCAAAGCCGAGGTTCAACTTAAGCCCTCCATGAACCGTCCCAGCGCGAATGCTATCGTTGCCCCCGTGAGTGTTCCCATCTTCGTTTTGTATCGATCTCATACTAATTCCTCGTTAGGATTTCAAATTTGAAGACATGGGTATTGGTGGCCTTGAAGGCGAGTTCAGCACCATTTTCCGTCGAGCTTTTGCGTCACGAATTTTCCCTCCAGGACTTGTTCAAAAGCTGGGAATTCAGCACGTCAAAGGAATTTTGTTGTACGGTCCACCGGGAACCGGTAAAACTCTCATGGCTCGCCAAATCGGTATGTGTCCACCTCTGTTCTTCGTTGTCGCATTGGCTTTTTTTTCTAACTAAGTCAACCCTGCAGGGAAAATGCTGAATGCTAGGGAGCCAAAAATCATCAATGGCCCCGAGATTCTCAACAAATACGTTGGCCAGTCGGAAGAGAATGTCCGCAAAATGTTTGCCGATGCGGAGAAAGAATACAAAGTACGTGTATTGTATCAATGCTGAGCCAGCATTACAAAAGCTTTCTCTCTTGTCCATATGATTAACCCATTTTTTCAACCTACAGGAGAAGGGTGATGAATCCGGACTTCATATTATCATCTTTGACGAACTCGATGCTGGTTAGTCTTTGTGTACTGACTGCTACAGAGGAGTTTAGTAGAACTAATTCTGGTGTTTGCGTATAGTTTGTAAACAGCGAGGATCTACCGCTGGAGGCACGGGAGTCGGTGATAGTGTTGGTAAGTTGATCTCTGACATTGCCAATATCACTATGTTGTTCTCGATACTAATGCACTCGTATAGTCAACCAACTTCTTACGAAGCTCGATGGTGTTGACCAAGTAAGTCAATCCAGCCCCCTCATCTCTCCTGGTGATTTTCAACCCCAATGCATTTTCTAACATCTTGTTTCTGAAATGGTAGCTCAACAACATTCTCCTCATCGGTATGACCAACCGAAAGGATATGATCGGTGAGTCGATTTCCCTGGCATACTTTTGTAGCTCCTTGGCCTAATCGAGTATATGCAGATGAGGCACTGCTGCGTCCTGGTCGACTTGAAGTCCAGCTGGAAATTTCATTGCCTAACGAATCTGGGCGACTGGAAATTCTCAACATTCACACTAGTGCGATGACCAAAAATAACGTCCTGGGCCAAGACGTGAACCTCCAGGAGATTGCCAGCTTGACAAAGAATTACAGTGGTGCCGAGATTTCGGGTCTCGTTAAGGCAGCTACATCGTTTGCTTTCAGTCGCCACACCAAAGTGGACCAGATGGCTGGCATCAAAGGTATGTGCGATTCGGAGGATGGCACTCGATCCCCGACTCTGACCCGAGATTGACAACTGATGTTTTTGTAGATGACTTGGCCAATATGAAGGTCAAGCGGCAAGACTTTATTGATGCATTGGTGGAAGTAAAGCCTGCCTATGGTGTATCGGAGGAAGATCTAGCAGCATCAATCCCAATGGGTATCATCGAATTCAACAGAAGCTCAATCGCCAGGATTCTCGACGACGGAGAGACTTTCTCGGCCACAGTCGAGAAGTCAAAGGATCTCCGCCTCCTCAGCGTTCTTTTCTCTGGAGAACCTGGCACTGGCAAGACAGCATTAGCTGCGCAGATTGCTCAGAATTCGAACTACCCCTTTGTCAAGCTAATTGGCCCAAAAGATGTCATTCCCTATCGAGACGACTTTGCCAGAAAGGACTTTTTGTACAAGGTCTTTACTGATGCGTACAAGTCGCCTCTAAGTCTCATTATCCTCGATGACTTTGAGAACCTCATCGAATGGAGCCCGATTGGTGCTCGCTTTTCGAACACCATATTGCAGACACTAGTCACACTCATTCGAAGCCCTCCACCCAAAGTAAGCAGCACCAGCATTGTTCCCTTACCGCGGTGCGTAGTTTTTTTTTCTTTTACACTAACGGGGATAAATCATAGGATCGTCGTCTCTTGGTGTTTGTCACCACATCAAAGCCACAAGTGTTACGAATGCTCGAGGTCGATACCTATTTTGGACGGCAGGTGCGTGTTCGCCCCGTGCAAACCCTTGACGAGCTGAGCGTGGTACTCGAATCGGCAAGGATGTGGGACAGTAAACAAATTCAAGAGATTTGCTATGCCATTGAAGACGGGTGTATCCGCGGGCCAGACGAGAAGGTATTTGAGGTTCGTATTGGCATCAAAACAGTGCTCGAATTTGTCGCGGAGGCGCGCGTTGCATACGACAGAGACCGTGACGGCAAGGATCTCTTCCAGACAAAGATGATTGAGGCGATCAACACGGTTAAGGCCTAAGAACTAGGCGAGTCCCAATTACATCCAAGATGGGGGGATCGGGAGCCACCGCGGGATAAACCTGGGACGAGGCTTCACGTATATACTAGATGCGTTGAAATAGACTCAAACTTACGATTCATATTCTCGTGTCCTAAAATACGGCCTCTCCTTTCTTTCAACGAATAGTATCAACTTGTCCATTCTTTCTAAGAAAAGCCCGCATGGATACAGATCTTTCTACATAGTATCGAGCTACATACATCAGGGCTTCTGCCTTTAGTATATTGCTCCCTTTTAAGTTAATCAATCATAGTTTGGACGCTGCAACCGTCCATTACGCGATTTTCCGCTAGACAGCCTGCTATTTTCATTGAACACATTGATATGGTGTTGTAAACAGGGCATCATTGCCAACCAACATGGCGAATCTGGCGCCAAGAAGGAAGATCCTCGCGGAATTGTTGACCTGACGGGGTTTTCCCCTTTTCGCCTTTCCATCTCCCGAGGCCGGCTCAGCCAAAGGAACATGATCATATCTTCCCGTCGAGGCTGCTTTAACAGGCCGTCTCTCCTCCACGCCTCCGGCACCCAAAATCCGGCCGAAATACCAATCAGAAGTGCTGAATACTGACTGGGTCGACGGGCTACGAATTGGGTTCGTCTGTAATAGAGTGTTTTCCAACTGGGTTGACTTTCCCCGGGTTTTCTCTTTTTTTTTTTTTTTTTTCAGATAGTCACCCTCGACCGGCTATTTTGTTATTGAGGATCCGCTAGTATCTATCATGGCATTTATGGATTATTTGCTATATAGCTCTGGATTCGAAAGCCGAGAATGTGTGAAGAGCTTAGGAGCTCCCCATGAGATGTAAGGTACTTTCCAATGTCATCCCTCAAGCCACATAGTTTTGCTTGACTACTCATCTATGTTTCGTACGATTTGTAGAGAGGCACGGATGTTTGGGCAAAGACAGTCACGCGCAAAGATTTCCTCACTTTATCCAGCAGCCAGATGTTCAGTACCAGACGCCGGGCAGTCCCCAGCCACCAGAGCCCAACCCGTCAGCACCTGTGATGGGGTCCAGATGGGGTTCAGCCACCCACATCTCAAAGACCCACTCGACTTTTAAGATGGGATGGCGAAGAAACGATTGGTGCTGGGGTCACTGGATGGACAGACATCAACTACTTGTAGTAGAGCACTGACAGCTGGATGACTGGGAGAGGGGGGGCATTGTCGGTCATTGTTGAAGAGTTATTGGTTGAGACGCCACTTGTCTACATAACAAATTTTTCTTTCAGCTTGCGCAATTGACGGTGAAGCCGTTGTTTTAAACTACTCTGTAATACTTTTCAATGCATGGAAGGGCCAAAAAGAAAGCAGAAAAGCATTGGGGAGAAGAAAGACGTGTGACGGCGGTGTACGGAGTAGGGTTAATGTGGGTGGACTAGCGGCGCGATTTTTACCAACGAGCTGGGTCATTCCTTGCTTGGTCTCGAGAAAGGAAGACTAATTACTAGCTGAATTCGACCTGACATCCTGTGGCCAGCCAGCCAACCACGGTCGTAGGGAACCCCTGTCGAAAAAGAGAGACAAGAAGGTGAAAGCAACAGAGAGAAAAGATTAACAATAAATACTCCGTACTACGGAGTAGGTATCATACGGAAGAGAAAAAAAAAGACTGGAATTATTGACAGGTTTTAATGGCCCGTCATTATGGTGGAAAAGGGTCTCTGTACTCCGTACGAGGAACATTTTGCAGTACCATCGTCTGAAGCTAAATACTCCGTACTACCATGTGAATAATATAAACTAGAATGGAATTGGGTGGAAACTCAAAGCAAACCATTATTACTCCGTAATACTTGTATCTCCTTCTCGTGCTCCGTACGGAGTGATTCTCTTCAATTGACTCGAAAAATAGGGCGACAAAGTACCCAGTACCTCCTGTTATCTGCCACTTTAGCTAGTGCCTGCTACCCTTGTCACTAAAACATTGGCACCCGAGTGACAACCCATTCCCGTCTCGCCATCACATCCATCATCACCTTATTCCTAGTGGTATTAGGTACTAAGATAGCCAGGGACCGCCCAAGTCGAGGATTGCTTGGGTTTTACTGAGTAGAATGTTCTGAAGCGGGAGAACCCGATTATTACAAGTACGACGGACTGTTTTGAAAGAAATGAGAAAAACCGAGAGCTTGTACGGAGTAATTTAATAATAAATAAGACTGTGGACGAACGATGTTCTTTCCAAGCTTAGAGGCTCCCTTTTGGCGCGTCACGCATACACGTACGGAGTATGTGGCTGTTGAGTTTTTGGTCGTTTTCCGGGTTTCAACTTCAACTTCAATCTACACGTACTCGAGTAAAAACTTGCCCGTGTAACCAAAAATCTGGAAAAAAATAACCGTCCAACCGTCTTACTCCTTTGTGTTATGGAACTCTTATTCTGCTCCGTAGTGCTTCGCGACTTAACATATCATCCTTCCAGATCCTTTATTTTTACCTGGGAAATCTCGGGTCCAGAACTCTCTGTGACTGCGAGGTAAATTAGGCATTATGTGCAGCAACCGGGGACAGGCCCCCATGTGCTGGGTGGAGATGTGATGCATAAAGTAGCAGATACCAAGTGATCCTGGAGACCAGCGTATTTACAGTGGAGGGTACCACTCTTCTGGGTTTCTCATGCTCCATCGAATGGTGAAAATGGGGAAAGGGGCAATGTACTCGGTACAAAATCCCAAAGCAACCGTGCATACCACCTTTCACCTCCGCCTCCACCCTGTCACCCAAGAACCCAGTCAACTACCAGAATAATACTACTCTGGGGATTTACGGAGTATGGCCCGTGGACCTCGCTCGCTCCTTTTGTACCTCGTACATACTTCGTACCTACAAGTAACTCTTGTTGGACCAGAGCCTCTCTTTCTCGTACCCCATTCCCGTCATACGCCCTCTTGCCTCCCTCAACCAACATCCAAACACCTATTATAGCACGATCCTCGTTTTTTTTATTGTTTGTTGACTCTTACCAGCCTTGATTCAGTCCAATCTCGAGACGTAAGAGCAACTGTGAACGAGCCGCACCGATAATCCCAACCCAACCCGACCAGTATTCCTTCGAAGAGATCCACTGTGACCAAATGTCGTTCACCATACAGCGCTACTCCTCGAGCTGTGCTGGCTCCGTCTAATCGCCTCTTGGATTTATTTCCTTCTTCCCACGATGCAAGGGGACGAGGTGCTTTCGCGAACGCGCATATCGCCGCCACCCGTTCGATCCCGTCCCCGAATCACCAGCGATCTCTTCACCAGGCCCCTGTCCTCTTCTGCAGCGAAGACACATCTCGCAACACAATCCTCAGTCTCATTCAATGAACGACAAGAAGACGAAGAGCAGTTTTCGGCGATATTGGAGCTTGTTGCAAGCATAGACTCTCCGAGCGAACCTACCCAGTCCCGACCACTTGCTTCGAGCCCGCCAGGGAAAGGGGCTTCGCGCGACGGATTGGCTACTCTTCATGGCAAGGATCCATCCGGAAAAGGTTCGCTGAAGAAAAGGAACGGGCTTACGTCTGCCAAACCCCTTCTCCCGGCCTCCGAGAGGAAATCGCAGGAGGAGCAGCTTCAGTTTAATAGGCTTAGAAGGGACACGGAGACCGAGCGTCCAGACATCACACCCGATGGAGGCTCTGCTGGTCGAGAAGGCCGCCAGTTTACTGTCGCCAACGTTGGGAACAATGGCCGAATTTACCTGAGGTCCGTTCTTTGCTTTCAATTCATCAGTTACGGAGGGGAGGGTGGCCTTACTTACCACCCTCCTCTTTTCTCTCCCCTCAATTTCATGGCCGAGCTTGTGAATATTAATACTGATGACTGTTTCGTGGAATATAGGCCAACCATACGGCCAGTGCACCAGCGCCCTTCAAAGCCCGATTTCGTCTTCCCTATAACTCCGCCCAGCACGTCGGGACTCGATGCACTTACCAAAGAACCGCGTAGCGACACTTCACGATATGGCCTCCAGAGCAGTGAGTGGGGTGCGCCGACAACTATCTCGGGCGATTTGACAACGTCGGTTCCGCAGCCCAGCACAGCTCCTACACAAAATCCCGACCTAGTTCTTCCTATACAAGGCCCTTTGAAGAGGAATCCCTCTCAATCACGGCCTCGAGCACACTCTGACTCTACCATCAGGGATACCGCAAGTGCAGTGAAGGAAACCGACGACGGCGCCTTCAAAGTCATCATCTCAAAGTCGCCCGATGATGACCGGCCAAAAACGATGGAGGACATGGACACGACCGACCCCCCTGTTTTGGATATTAGTATCCCCTCTTGGAGACTGGGTACCCCTCGATTTAGTGTACGAGGAACACCTTTGATCAGAGCGTCGTCATATGCTCCGACGGAGGACATGCTGCCATCGAACCGGGTCTCATCCATTCTTGCTAGGGGCCGTGAGTTCCCGCCTCCATTACCGGCGTCACTAGCACACTCAACATCCCGACACTCCTCCTTACCGCGCATACGACTCTCAGCCACCGCTGATAACACAGCGCAATCCTTACCGCCTAGTGCGACCCTTCGACCTCTTCGACCTACCCGATCCGCTTATATCTCTACTTACCTCGTTATTGAACCGGCCATGTTCGACCCACTCACACTTAAGCCTCTCTGCGACGATAGGACATTAGTCCGGTACTCACCGACTACCGGTGCGGTGACCGCCGCAACACCTCCACGGCTTGTCGCCGAGATAACCTCGCCTAGCTTTCTGGATTATGAACTTATCTCCGACTTTTTCCTAACATACCGCTCCTTCTTAGACTCTTCCCACCTTATCCGGATGCTTGTTGCCCGCTTTCGTTGGGCTGTTGCTCGTCCTGACGAGACTGGCAAGGTTGTCAGGGTCCGTACTTTTGTCGCCCTTCGCCACTGGATTCTGAACTACTTCCTGGATGATTTTGTGATGGACTATGATCTGCGTGTTTCGTTTTGCACGCTCATCAACGAGCTGGTCCGAGACCTTTATCAAGTTGAGGGAGATCAAGCGCGTGTTCCGTTGAAGATATTAGCTGAGCTTAAGAAGTGCTGGCGCCGCGTTTGCGCACAATACTGGGATGGTGCCGAATTCGACGCCGGCTTGAGCCTGGACGTCCCCATTACGCCGGGCGGTATTGCGGGGTACCGAGACCCTGGACTTGATCCTGAATTTTGGGATGCGGAGGCAGAAAGGGCTGTTGCAGATGCTGCCAATTCTGCATCCCCACTCGAGTACAAGGCCCAGGGAAGTCCTGTAACCGATCGAGATGTGTCGTACGGCATTGTGGCATCCTCCGTGGCGGCTGGCGGACGCCCAGCCACGCCCGAGATGCTGTCACGGTCATCAACAGGTGGCGCGAATGAGAAGTTGGGACAAGTATCACCCACCAGTATAGCCAGCTTGGACGTCGTGTCTTGTTCTTTCCCGAGCACCAAGGGCGCAAAGGCTTTCATGGCAGGTTCGGGCGCTGCTGCGCACCCAGTACCTCCCGGTCCTACCCATATGCCATCAGGCTCTGTCGCGGCCATACCCAAAGCTTTGGTTGGCAAGCGAGCCCGAACAACTCACAAGCGCAACGGCAGTTTGTCCGATTCGCTCCGAGAACATGCCGCAGAAAATGTTTACGGCAAGGAGCCCGAGACATGTCAACCTCTCCCCTTCGCAGGAAGTCTTGTGAGAGGAAACTTACTTCCGCCTGCGCAAGCATATGTAGAGGTCATGGAACCGGCCATGGATGACGCCCAGCGTCAGACGACAATGCTTCGGCCCGCCCCCAATGATGACCAGAAAACCAGACATCCTCCCTCCGCAATGTCGGGCCCAGGCATGAAACGGCTCATAGGTAGTGTGCGGCGCGCCCTCAGCACCAGGGCTCCAGGCCCGTCCCCCTCCAACGAAAACTACATCAGCATTTCCCCTCTCGGACCCAAAGGCGCGACGACGAACCGATTGCCCGGAACTGCGATTGTACCCCAATCTCAGCCAGCCCCTGTAACGGGTAGCAGGCCCACAATACGGATCGATATCCTTGGGGCTGAGATCGCAGAGGATTTCAAAAAAGCTGTCCGTGAGGATGCTACAGCTGAAGCTGCGAGTGGCCTAGGAGTATTGAAGCCAGCGGACGGTGCTTCAGTCGTCAGCGATGCGCCAGACTCTCTGCCTGTGTCGGAGGCTGACCGGGACGAACCGCCCAACATGAGGATCGGCCAACAGGTTGAGCAAGCTCATGACGCGCTTTGCAGGCCCAGTGTCGATATGGCTATGACTACAGGAAGCAAGTCGATCATTATCGTGGATGAGACAATGCAATTTGATTTCACTGCTGGCGGTTTACAAGTTATCAACCCATCAGTCGATGCATTTGCTGACACCTTAATGCCTAACGGTGGCGATCCTACACCACCTAATACCCCACCGGGCCACATGGCTGGGACGCCGCGCCGTTCCTCACACTTTCTCAACCATAATCACAGTTTTGCCAGACCATCGTCTTCAATCGATCCCCTGCCGCCCTTTGTCCCTGATTTGGAGTCCTTGAATTATAGTTACAACAGCCGACACTCGTTCGACACGACGACCAACCCGTCAATGTATGCCGCCAGCACAACAAACCATTCAGTTACTTTTGGCCATGGCCCTCGCCTGATGCATCGAAGACAGCTTTCGGGTAGAACGGTTGAGTCTCGTGGCTCGGCTTTCTACCATCGTCGTCCATCCTTCCGGAGCGGTTATAGCATTCGCCAATGTATTCGAAGTTTCGACGCGACAACAACGGACTCGCAAAGTTTAGCAGCTGGGGGGTCAACCATTGAAATTAGCCCTCCCCGAATTCTGCGACGCCGTCCAGGAGGCGACCTTCGTGCCGCACGGACGGTTGGCGAATTGGATGACTTTCCCCTTCGTAAAGCTCAGTCTACGGAATCATTAACCACCTACAGTGATTCTCTACGCACTTCATCCTTTGTAGGTCGGGGTCCGGACTCTTCAGGGATGGCCCATCCCTCCTCTGGCGACTTCTCGCCAGGACCCGCGGAAACATTCTCTTTAGGGGCTCTGGCCGACCCCAAAGCCCTACCACGCGACGCTCCCACGTTTGGTGCTTCGTCAAGTCCCGCCATGCGCCCATCCTTCGAAGCAGAAGCCCACAAGCTCGCTCAAATCCCCGACGACGTGGACGATGATGGCGGTGTTGAATCTGCCCTTCTTAAGCTTGAAGGCAAATTCGAGAGGAAGAGCTCAAAGTTATCCAGCGAGCTGGAAACTTCGCCCCTTGGCGGATGTGAGAATAACGCGATAGCTGGTGGCGACCCGCGGTTTGCTCGAGGGGAGAGAAGAGAACATCGCAACCAATATGTCGAAGCCGGTGTATTGCTGGAGGCCGCACCCCCGAACGGCTTCCCGCAGGCTTCTTCAGATGTTCACAACAGTTTCCTCTCCCTCCCTGGCCAGCCAGCTCCTCACGATGCCACGTCATTCCTATCGGAAACCTCGCATGAATCATACAACTCTGTGCCGTTACTTGACCGCGACCTGCCAGATGACGGCCGGAACAAGACTGCGACTAGGGGGTGGGCAAACTTGTCAGTCCTCCAAGACTCGGACGATGATGTGCTCAGCGCACTCGGAAGATCTAGTATGGACATGCCACCGCACGGACGTAGTAGGAATCCTGAAAGCTTGGAAGCAATGCGGGCTGTCGAGACCCTTCCAGAACCTGGCGACGAACAATCGTTTCTTGATGATAGTAGCGACGATGGTAACTGCAGCGACCTATCCTCGGAGTTGACAGCAGATCCACTGGAGTCGGACGAATTTGGGGAAACTGGCTTCGGGATCGCAATGGACGCCCGCCAGCAAGTTGAAGAAGACAAATCGCGTTCCACAGTTGTACTTCCGGGTAGCAAGATGCATCCTCCTTCTCCGCCGATGACTCTTGTCCAGGCTCTACAAATGTCTCCCGAGACGCCCAATGTGCCCCAGGTGCACGAACACCAAGTCTGGCTTCAGAAGCCGCTGCCGCCCACACCCGGTACCACTCCCACAACAACACACAGCTCTCAGAAGCCCGAGTCTCCTAGCAATCCGACAGTCACAGCAGAGGACCTGCGAAGAACTCCAGGGATATCCAGTGTTGACTCAACCCTCGAGTCTCTTGCTCACCTTCCCTTTATACTTGCCTTTGACTCGGAGATTCTTGCTCAGCAATTCACGCTAGTCGAGAAGGATGCGCTCAATGAGGTTGATTGGAAAGAACTCATCGATATGGGCTGGAAGAACGCCCCGAACCAGCCATCTCGGTCTTGGGTTGACTTTTTAAGAAATTCGGATGCACATGGAGTCGAAGTCGTCATCGCGCGGTTTAACATCATGGTGAAATGGGCAGTTTCCGAAATAGTTCTCACACAAGACATTGAAGAACGTGCCCGATGCATCATCAAATTTATTCACATCGCTCTGCACTGCCGACGTTACCGGAACTTTGCAACGATGGCACAGATTACTGTGGCGCTATCAAACCAGGAGGTTTCCCGACTCTCAAAGACGTGGGCTTTAGTCCCTCAAGGAGACATGAAGGCCCTTGGCGATCTTGAGCAGCTCGTTTCTCCGACGAGGAACTTTTACAACCTTCGTGCTGAAATGGAAAGCGGCTCTGATTCTGGGTGCATCCCGTTTGTGGGTATTTACACTCACGATCTATTATTCAACCTACAGAAACCTTCCGAGATTGCAAGCTCCCCGACGACACCACCACTAGTCAATTTCGAACGATGTCGTTGTTCTGCAGCAGTTGTCAAAACTTTGTTACGACTTTTGGAGGCTAGTACACTCTATGATTTCCAGCCGATCGAGGGCATCACCGAGCGTTGTCTTTGGATGAGCGCACTTTCCGATGAGGATATCCGACGCCTCTCGGAGAGCCTCGAGTGATTCTTTTTTCGGGAACGCGCTGGACCAGGAGGCTTGGAGACTTGGAGCAACCAACTCTGCCTTTCTCACTCGCGCGGTTAATGCGAGGGTTTTCACCTCGCCCCTGATTGTTCATTTTCCTTGTCCGCTGGGTTTGCAACTTTCAACCCTGTTTATTTTTGTCGAATCTATTCCTCCTCGTATATTGTCGCGTCAGAAGCGCGAAGCAATCCTTGATATTTTTATCTTGTCATAATTTGCGTTTTGACGAACCATGGCTGAAGCGGGAGTTTGATTTCGCCTATGGTTAAAAGAAGGCGTGACGATTTTTTTTTCCCGATAACAGTGGGAATTGTGCAAGAATATATATTGTTGGCGATGTAATCGACTGATTATTGTACATGTTTGCAAAGTTTCCAGTCCGCATCAAGTAAATATATTTCAGTAATGTCATGACAATGAAAGCTTGTTGAATGCTTGGCATGTTTCGCGAAGGTGGGCCAGAGCCATTAGGACTTTTGGGCGGTGTGTTGAGGCAAAAAAAAAATTACTAAGATAAGATATGAGGTAGCAAGTGGGCTGTATTTTTCTTGGTTCCAGCTCAATTGAATTCTTATCCATGCAGCTACGCCTTGAAGTACGGCCTTGTATTCTTTCCGATCTCTCCTTCTCTTTTTCCGTTCTTATTTGAAATAATTGTTTGGGGGGAGGGATTCCTCGTCTCTTTATGATGTACGCTCGGTACATCCCACCAACGGCAAAGCCGCAAGCCACTTCGAGCTCTTCATCACAACCCCTCGCCCAAGCCCCTCCACCCTCGACCTGGCAACAATCGCCAACGCAGATTTCACAAGATGCAGCGTCGACAAACTACACATCGCAAGGCGTTTACTCATATTCCAGATACATCCCAGCCCCTAAACCGAGATCTCACACAACGAACGAAACTTTTCGACATGTTTCACCGAGCCATGTGGGCTTAGAGGCAGAAAGGAAGAGGCGTAGAGATGACGATCTCTTAGCAGATGGCAGCCAGGCAACGGTTGATCATGAACAATCTGCGCCGGTTGAGAAGAAGCTGAAGGTCGGGGGGGGAGATGAAGTAGTAGGGGAGAATAAGAAGGGAAAGGAAAAGGCAAAAGAAAAAGAAAAGAGCGACAAGCACAAATCGGCAGATCGCAAGGAGACAAACGACAAGGAGAAGAAGGAGAAAAAAGAAAAAGCTAAAGAGAGGGAAAACGAAAAAAAGCAGGACATCAAGGAAAAGAAGAATAAAAAGGCAAAAGAAGAGAAGAGCATAAAGAAAGCGAAGAAGGAGAAAACAGGCAGGAACAAAACAAAAATACCCGAGGACTTGAATACGGGTATTCCAGAGACGCGAACAACACCAAATGCACTCGACTTCCTCGACTCCGAACCAGACTCTCCGGAAGCCAAGACGGAGTTCCGATCGAAATCTGACGAGAAAAAGAAAAAGAAGAAGGAGGAAAGGAAAGAACCGAAGAAAGACAAGAGCAAGAAAAAGGGCCACAAGGATGATGAAGAAGACAGCCGTTTCAAATCAGTCTTGGAAAAGAAAGATAAGTCGCTCAAGGTAGCGGCGACTTTGAAGCGAGAAATCAAAGAGGTGGAAGACCCCGATGCTGAAATGACGACTGTGGATAGCACAGCTGGTGAAACTCACGGTCTAGAGCCCTTGCCCCAACCTGCTCCTGCCCAAGAGCCCACTGGACTACCCGACTTTGAGACGCTTCCCAGTTGGCTTGCATCTCCAGTACGGGCTACACACGCTACAAAGGCGCCGTTCACTGAGCTTGGAATACCCGCCAAGCCGGCCCGCCATCTGGCAAGTCTCGGCTATCACGAAGCCTTCGCCGTGCAAGTTGCTGCTATACCCCTCCTGCTGCCCACTACAAGACGACGCGAGGGTGATCTTCTAATATCCGCGGCTACCGGTTCAGGAAAGACCCTGGCGTACGCATTGCCTATCGTGCGGGATATTAGCATGGGCTCAATTACACGACTTCGAGCTTTGGTTGTTCTACCGACGCGAGAACTAGTCAAGCAGGCACAGGAAGTGTTTGAGGCTTGCGCGTCGGCCTTTGATTCTGAGCACTCCAAACGGGTGCGGATTGGTATTTCTGTTGGCAATCAAACCCTGAGATCGGAGCAGAACACGTTACTGGATCGCGTGGAGCTGTACGACCCAGAAGCAGCGGCAGCCGCTGCCAAAGACCGAGAACTGAACCAGTTTGACGGGAATGACCAACGACGGGAGGCTCTGTCCGCAAAACTTCCTGGTCATGTCGTTGACTTCAATTGGAAAGTGGACGTCCTGATATGTACACCAGGGCGACTTGTTGATCACATGAGCCAAACTCAAGGGTTTTGCCTAGACTATGTGCGATGGCTTGTTGTCGACGAGGCGGATAAGCTCCTGAGTCAAGCCTTCCAGGGCTGGCTACCGACTCTCAAGCAGGCCCTGCAGACTTCTCTCCCGAGTGCACGGGACTTTTCTAGCACTATTTCATACGGAGTGCGAAAGGTTATATGCAGTGCCACACTCACGCGAGATGTTGGCTTACTGGCCGACCTTGACTTGCGCTGGCCACAGCTCGTTACCCTCGAATCGGACGTCAAGGACGCTTCGCGCATGATCGAGCATAGACTCCCGGCAGAACTTCGCGAGATGACTATCCGAGTCCGGAACGCGACCCTTCTCCCTCTCTATCTCCTCGAACTCCTGCTAAGCAAACATATGGACCGGAAGGTTGGTTCTGGAAGCGACAAGACCACCGATGCACAGCATGCCTTGAAAACAAGACGAGACTCAATCTCATCCGCCTCTTCTTCTTCTTCTTCAAGTTCCTCATCCTCCTCATCGTCTTCCTCCTCTACAGACAGCGAAACCAAGCCACCAAGTAAAACCACCTTCACCTCCACCGCCCTAATCTTCACAAAGTCCAACGAAGCCGCACTACGCCTAACTCGCCTCCTCGAAATCATGAGCCCGTCCCTAGCCCCCATCCTCGGTACCCTCACATCGACTACGAAAACCAGCACACGCCGCAGAACCCTACAGGCCTTCGCCGCCGGCCGCTTACGTATCATTGTGGCTTCGGACCTCGTCGCGCGAGGCATCGACATCCCCGGCCTCGCCCATGTCATCAACTACGACCCGCCGCCCAGCGTTGCCGCCTATATCCACCGCGTTGGCCGTACCGCCCGTGCAGGTCGCTCTGGATGCGCGTGGACCTTACTGCCTGACGAGGAGTCTGGCTGGTTCTGGGGGAAAATTGCGAAGAGTCATGCCATTGAACGTGCTGCCAAGGTCGAGCGCGTGCGCTTGACCGATTCGGAGGATGGCTCCATGCCGGAGGACAAACTTTCCGCGTACCAGGAAGCTTTGCGGATGCTGGAGAAAGAAGCCAGCGGTGTTTAAAGAAACCACTAAGATAGCCAAGGAAACTACCGTAAAGCCATTTGACAGATCTAACTTCTATTGATACCCCCTGGAAGCTCTAATCGTCTCGTTTTGTCTACAAATAATATTATTGGATCCATGAACCGAAAAAAAAAAATGCACTCGCGATGCTTCGCTATCCTAAACAGGAATCGATAAAGATCCAACTTGTCCATTCTTTTTGCTTTGTAAACTATCATATAACTAACTCCCTCATCGTCGCCTAAGACTCCATGTCAACTAGCGTAAGGGCGAGCAATTTAGAGCTGCTTTAAATGATGTATTGTCGTTGCGCTGTAACGGACAAGACGGGCGGATCGGAGTTCGCCGTTGGAACCCCGATGAAATGGGTTTCTAGACCTTGTTCCTCTTCTTCCTACTCGTTGATGAGCTAGCCTCATCCTGGATGAGTTCGTCCATTTCGTCAGCAGTTTCAGTAGCAACGCTTCCCGGCCGCGTCACGCCTGCTGAGGGTGGTGGCACACTCCTCTGGTTTTCCGCGTTACGAAGATCACTAAGCAGCTTCTCGACTTCAACGAACATACTTTGGGTGTTTTTAACAACACCATGTTCGTCCACTTCGTAGCCCAAAATCTCGTTTTCATGATCGCCACCCCTGCGAATGTAGGCGGGGCCAGGACCTCGATCTGGGTCCGGGTTATACATAACAGCATTGCAAAACATGTGAACCAACTCGCGCTCCAATTGTGCGCTGTTGATGATGCCTTTCGGAGGAACGAGGTCTTCGTGGATTGGTAAAAGCACAGAGGGCGTCAAAGGATCGCCCCCAGGTAGGTTAGCAGCAGCCTGAGCCGCAACACGGTTGCCATGGGTGATGGCCTTCTTGATGGATGCAATATCCTGGGGGTGAAGGACAATGCCGCCGTAGTTAGGAGCGTCACGCTCCCGAACGGGATTCGCAAACATATTCGCATGGCGGTGACTTCCGATCCTGTCCAGAGCTGACTGGCTAACTTTGGTGAACTGACGCGTCCACATAACAGTAGTGGGGGGCTCGGTGATAGACATTGATAAAGGCTCAGATGAGCTGCCTTGCCGCTTTCGCTTCTTCGTCGCCCGAGGTATACTTCCAGATGGGGGGTGACGGCGCTCGGGGATGCTCTCATCCGCAGTTGTATCGCCGGCATCCTCGAGAGGAACCATCCTCGGCGTTGACACCTCGTCCTTGACTTTCCGGCTTGATTCGGGATGGTCAAAAGACGGTTCATCTGTTTGTGATGTTACAGACTGACTTCTGCGAGCAATCGGGGTTGCCGCACTGCCACGGGTTCTGGGGGTGTTTCGCGAGACCCGCCCACGAGAACGAGATGGGTCTGGCTTGTGGGTGGGTTTAGGCGATGATTTGCTGCTCGGTACGACTTGCGACTTTGTGGTAACTTTTGGCGAGGCTGGCGGCAGCGACGATGGTTGCAAGATTGGACTCAAAGACTCCACAGCGGGGGCAGACAGCTCTCCCTTATCGGGACCGGGGGTCGACGGAGTCACGGACATAATCCATTTAGTTCCACGCCCGCGGCTTATGGAGGTAGGTGTGCCGATAGCGGGGCTCCGTGGAGTGTTCGGAAGGCTCGCGATGATTCTCGCTAGGTTTGGTGTAGCCGAGCCCGTGTTACCCGCACCTCCTAGGCCAGTGCTGGGTGCCTGCGGAAGATTATTGGGCAACAGAGGCTGGGAAATGTCGCCGACTGGCCCAGGAACCAGTCTTGTCTGAGAAACACGAATTGGCGGTTGGGTTGATGGCTTGGCGGCAGGAGATACAGCCGATGCTGGGGTCGAAACTGGAGTCGAGGTCAACGGAACAGGTCCCAATGGTTGCTGAAGAGACGATGGTACGCGTGAGGGTGTCGAAATCTGAGGAGGTAAAGGTGGCTGAGAAGGTGTAGTAACTGTAGGTGTCGCCGGCTGCTGGGAAAGCTGCCCATCAGATGGCTTTAGCGTGTTTTGGGAAGCAAGGGCAACCTGGCCAGCGGTACGGGGCGGTGCGAGGATAGCTTGGGTAGTGTTGGAGGCCATCTGCGGAGGCGCTAAGGTTCCAGGGAGAGAAGACTGCTGCGCAGCTGGCTTCTGAAGTTGTCGCTGACTTGGAGTGGGGTGTGGCGAGGCGGAAGCTGAAGGTGTTGTGGCGATACTCAGAGGAATGGGCCTCTGGGTGGGAACCTGGTGTGGCGGTTGGTATGGCTTTTCCCATTTGAGAGTTGGTGGAGGAATCGGGGTTTGCGGAGTCAGTTTGCTTCTCGGTGTACTCTCGAGTTTTGGCGTGGCGGCCGCAGTTGACGGAGGGTTTTGCGGGATAGGTTGTCCGACACCGGCTGGAGCCTGCAATACTTGAGAAGAACCATTTGCTCCGCGTGGGGGTGTCAGTGTTGCAGGAACGGGCTGAATTGGTCGATGCATGGCCGGAGCCAACGGGCCAGGAGCAATCTTTTGAGGCACTCCCGGTTCACGTCTAGCAAGCAGCGGCGCATGCACTGGCGTAAGGGCCCTTTTCGCTCCCTCGGGAACCGGTATGGCGAGGGGAGATGGCGAGGGATGGGCGACTGCATCCTGAGCAGGCGATTGCCTAGACGAGGCAACCCCATTCTTCGCAACAGACGAGGCTGTTGGCGTGAAGCCTTGGCGTTCCGCCTCAGCTTTCGCATTGGCTTCGGCCTCGTGGTATTTATCGTCAAGTTGGTTAACCAAATCGAGTGCCTCGCGAGTATATCTTGCATACAGACGCTCGTGTATTCTATCCCAGTGCTCATTTTCAAAGTGTACTGCCGGATTGAAATTGGAGGGATTTCGCTTCGAATTGGGACTCGTCGAAGCACTCTTGTCGAAGAGTCGCCATTCTTCCCAGATTATCTCCCGAATAATGCTCCGAAGAGTGTCCGGTTGGAGTCGCCTAGCATCGTATCGCGGGTCGTCCTTAATGTAGTCGTGGTTCGTTAGGATGGTCGACACTTCTATGATATCTTGGGTGTGTTGAGTAAATGTGACGAATAGGACGAGGCGTTCAAGTGCGGTATGGGTGTTCGGGCCCGTCATGCCCCAATATCCCCCTCGCCAACGATCGAGGGGACCGTCGAGCCTCTGAAGATGGTGGATGGGCGCCACGTTCTGTATATCGGATTAAAAAGGGCGTCTTGGAAATGCCCAAGACTCGTCGCACCAAGGTGAGAGGCAAAAGGCCGAAGAGATAACAGATTGGATATGTGTATAGTTATCAGAAACTTACTGTAAGCCTAAACGGCGATAGATACGGCCTGTGTTAGTTGGGTTAAAGAAGAGTGCGAGCGCATTTCGCCTCTAACGCATGATGTTGGTTTTCGAGTCGCGCCTTCTTCAAAGACTGTTCCAAGGAGAGCATGATATCACGTGATAGATAAAGTGATTATGTAATGCTATGGAATTGGTAATGGTAAGGTCTATTACGGGGTAGATTTACAGAGTACGGAGTATAATGCAATTAACAAAAAAAAAGCATCTTCTATCTTCTATTAAACTGCATCGCAATGATTATATCAAGTGTATACTCCGTACGGATTTAGAGATGTCTAATATTACTCTAGATGCTGTTACTCTTATGCAATAAGGGTGCGTTTGGTTTGCGCATATTGCAGGTTGTAGAATATGTTTTGGGAAACTCCGTCCGCGCTAGTAGGCGCTAGCAGGAGGGTCATCCATAAGTGTTTGGTTTGAACAGATATTGCAGAATAGTGGATAAAGTTGGGTATCTGGTCCACTTTTCCAGCCAATGCAATAATGCGAAAGACGTTTTTACCCCTCACCCAAAACAGGAATAGACAGGTTATGACTAATATTTGGAGCTAGTCCCAATATAGAAGACTCACCGCAAGAGGTCTTGTTGGCAAATTGCTAGCATGAGAAGTGGAGATTCTACATCCTGCAACCTGCGCAAGCCAAACGCACCCTTAGTACGGAGTACAGAGTAGAAAAATGGCGATGGTAAGAATACTCCATTCTCCATTCTGATTGCACCTGAATAACAAGGATCTTGCTCTTCGCAAATTAGTTATGTATTAGTAAATAATACTTGGACTGTGAACAATACCGAGTCAAGGAGTGCACCTCTATCCTACCAATATCGGTCCGCCATGATGCCTTTTTTATGCTCGTCCGTCCTGCTAAATCCTCTGTACCGGTTTGTCTTCCAGCACTTCTGATGCAGGAAGACCCCCGTAGAAAGCACATCTCCCTTCCCCTCCCTTCCCCCCCAATCGATGCACGTCTTTATCGCCGGGAATTATCGAGCATGCATGTACGGAGTAATAATTCATGTACTCCGTACATACCCCCGAGTCTGGAACAGTATCATTCTGCCGTTGGCCCTGTTCTCGCTTGAGGATCTTGTCCCTTCCCTCAACCCCTACTTATACCCCACCCCTTATTTCCCAATGATGGCGACCCTTCAGACGCAGACAAGTATGCACCCCTCCCTCTTACCCACCCACCTACCACCTACCCTTGCCCCCTATCTTAATTAAACTCTTACTCCATAGTAATACTTCGTAGGAGCTCTCTTCCTGCATATCATGTACGAGTAAACTATTACTTCGTACTTGTACTCGGGAATGTAAACTATTTTAATGCTCAGCTCGGTTGGTCTCCTATTCTCCAGCTCCACCTCCATGGCGGTCAAACCCATGACATACTTGATACATGGTCAATGTAAATCATAAGCCACCCTTGATTTATCCTCTCCCATTTCCTCCTTTCCTGTTCTTGTACAACCTAATGTGAATATCCTCCTTTACTTCGTGTCAAAAATTATTACAATTCCATCGCTCCATTCCCACAAACCTATCATTCTCCTGGACGTCAGCCAATAGCTTTCTGCTCTTGAGTTCTGCAAGTTTTTTTATTCCCTTTTGGAATCGGCCACGCTTGAAAGCAAAGTAAACATGGGTCCCACCGATGAGGAACTCGATCGTGACTGGAAGCCCAGCGGGCGCCGTCCTCAGTCGTGAGTCTTTCACGTGCCCTCGCTATCCTGCGTCATGGTTTTCAGTCAACTCGTTCTTCTTCACCGTTGACTTGTGTGTTTTGCATGTTGGCTGACCTTCGTATGCCCCAGTACCATCGCACGATCTTTTTCCCAAGAGTTAATGGACATCTTCAAGATCGAGAATAGCGTAGCAGATCTCGACGAGAAGGTTGACAAGCGGTTCGCAATGCTCTATCCTTTCATATGTACTGTCCGCCTCCCACATAGTTGTCCTAACTAGTCTGAACAGGAAACAACATATCAATACCCAAGCCAGTGAGCTTGAATCCCTCGAAGCGCGCATCCGCGAAATGGAGGATCGCCTCCGCCGCAGCCAAGGCAATAATCTTGTGCGCCGGCCTCTCTCCCAACTTCACACTGAACCCCACCGAAAAGAAGGTGACGATGCATCCCCAGCGCCCTCAGCACCTGCAAAGGAAACACCAGAGGACAAGGCCCGATCTCGGCCCAATACAGCCCACTCAAGACAGGCTCCAAGCTCGGGTGCGATGCCACCCACACCTGGCGCAAGTGAAGGTGTGTTATCCTGAGAACTAGGTCGCCCCAGGTTTGTGGGCTTGCATGTGGAGGCAGGACTTTTTCTAATACCTTGTTAGACGGCAATTATGACCAACAAGAGTAGACGACACCGTCCTTGCGTACCCTCTCTACTTGGTGCTCTCGAATTATTTTCCAGCCCGCTGCCTATCCTATTCGTGGTTGAAGCGAGATCTCTGAATCTGGACTGGGCTAGAACGCCTCATATCAAGGTCTAGCAATTCGCAATTCGCACCGACATAATGTTTCCACAATAGTTCTCGCCACCTCTTTCAAGAAATACCCAAGTCCATACCTATCAAACGGCATGATTGTCGGAGGCGACAACCCCTCTACGATCAACATGGCTACCAACCTGGGATCACAACGAAACCATCCTTCTGTAAAGAGGAGCATTGTTAAGAGCACGAGCGCGTTTGTTTAATGAACCTAGAAAAGGCACACGATGTCGAGCCCTGTGCCTCTCTAATGTCGAAATGCTTTATTACATTATTTTTCTTCCTTATTCTTTAATAATCGCCTGTTTGGTTTTAGTTCTTTCTTCTGCAAAGTCTTCATGTTCGCTTTCTGTTGTGATCAAATACCATAAGAGCTTTCTTTTTCTTCCTCTTTTTATTCAAGCGCATTATATTGGTAGCGTTCTAGGTGGTTCCACGTGTCTGGAGGACTTTCGATGATCTTAATACAATACCAAGGACTTCTTCTAGTTTAAATTCAAGGGTATGTCATGGCCAATGGGCTATGATATCGATGACAATCAATCCACTAAACACAAGTCAATTGTCAATACAATAGGCAATGGTTAATACAGTAAGTGGACCTACATACTTTCCGGCCACTTTCCAACCTTCCTACATCACCACTTCTATCAGCTATTATATATTATAGTATTATGATTATGCACTGCTCTAACTAGTGATAGTCATTCAGTTCTCCAACGGTTATACAGGTAGGGAAAACCCTCTAAGGTGACAAACCCGCCACTCTCAATGCCTCTCAACTGTCTCCCACGGTTTATTATTGCGTCATGACCATGGCATTAGGCCTTTGGCCTCTTAAGGTGCCTCTACACCTCTCCTCTTCTTCCTTCCACCCGTTTCCCCTGCCCCCCTAGTGGCTCTGCCACAATGGTATTGTGGTAGGATGGCGAGGGCTCCGAGCCACCTGGCGGATGTGACCGCTGCCTGGCCAGAGAGACCGTGCCTCAGGTCGGCCACCGATCTGGGCCTCTAGCTCCACAAGCTCTTGTAGTTGGTTTTCCTTGCCTGGCCAGATACCTGTCATTCATATCAGTGTGCGGAATTTCTCCTTTGTCTATTGTCTGACTGTAATAGACGTTTTGTCGTGCGTTTTGTTGGTGAAGTGGTGATGTTGTTGTTGTTAAAGGAGGGCTAGAAAGTGGCCGGAACGGGGACTGACAGGAAATTGTGTAGGCCAGCTCACTTAGGCAATGGCTAATATTACAATAGGCGTGCCAACCATGAGTGATGGCGACAACAGCGGGTTTTATTGGTGTGTTTCTACTCCGTGTCAATGTACTGGGTTTTGATAAATGCACCAAAAGAATGATGCTATGGAATTCAATGCACGTCTAGAATGGAGCTGTTGCAAACGCTGAATCAAGAGCGCAAGCATGCCAAGAACACATTTAGTATTTCTTTTCTATGAGAGATCGAGATCCCTGATCAAACATAACGACATAGTGAACGCCACAAATGCTAGGAAACTTGAAGGGTTTGTTGAAGAAACATGGATGGTGGGGGTACAAAGAGAACACCACATTGGCTGTTGTTTTACAGTTCATCGTGTTCGGGAGATTGTGATTGTTCGGCAGAACTGCCTGAGGATGCCGTTGCCTTTGTGCTGGTCGATGTCCGGCTAAAGGCTGAGCTGGCCTTCTTTTTCTTCATGTCCTCAAAATTCTTGACACCCTTCATCGCCAAGTCCATGCCCGCCTTGTCTAGTTTTGCGCGACGCGAAGCAATATCCTTCACTAAGAGAATAGGGTTTTCGGCTGCAGAGAGGGCGTCCTGTTTTCTGGTAGTCTCTTCTAACCAAACAGATATTTCTGTCCAGATAGCTTCTACAGGCGCCAAATCCTCCACAGTGTATACTGAGGGGGGCGGGCCGCGATCTCCAATATTCTCGCCTTCCTGCTCCACTGGCGCATTAATGGCCGGCTCATCATCCTCGAGCCCTTCGAAGTCAGCATCTGAAGCCTTCTCTGGTGGAGAATCTGGAGTGGCTGAGGCGCTGGCAGAAGATGCGGATGCGGAGGCATGCCATTCTTCGTAATCTTTGATTTCTTTTCTAATTGAGCCCAAGAACGCTTTGGTTTCTTCCAGGGCTCGCTTGAGGTCAGACACGGCTTCTGGGCGTTTGGCAGACTCGTCTACCCGCGATTGGATGGGTTTCACGAGGTCCTTCAAAGATTTGAGACGTTGGTCAAAGTCTTCCTTGGCGGCATCAGTTCCATCTTCATAAAGCCATTCACTGGCTTCATTGGATTTACTTCCGAGGGCTGTCAACTCTTCTTGGGTGGCAACAGCAACGAAGGATTCGTTCTCTAGGAGGTCTCGGATCTTGTAAGTGAACCCTTCTAGCTGGTTGCGGGATTCTTCGATCTGGAACCGGAGCCGGTCAGAGGCGTCGAATGCATTCAGTCGATCAATAGACTTCTTCACAGACTCCTTCGATAAAGTGGGCATCCCGGCTCTTTCGAGCGAAATTGAGACAGGAATTGAGATGAGGCGCTTCCTTCCCTCCTTCTCTGATGCCTCAACACTCTCTTCGGGAACAGCCGACGAGCTCGCCGTGGGAGTGGCATCCTCAGTCGCAGACGACGTAGACGTAGACGAATTCTCCGTGGACTCGGTTTCGGAACCATCCTCACCTTCCAATGGCTGTTGGTCCTTCTTGCCAAAGCCGAAGAGATTCTTGACGCCGTCAACAATGGTCCCTTTATCCTCGACTTCACATTCAACAACGGCACGAGGAACTTGAACCTCTCCGCTCTCACCACTTAATTTGAAGGATGCCTTGAACCTTATGCCATCTTCGTCACAACCGTGCTGTTCCTTCAACATAGCTACAGTTGCAGTAAGGTTTTTAGTAGTCATAACCTTCGTGTCTTTCTCAAGAGCCCCAACCTCTTGATAAAAGGTAACGTCGAAATCTTCTAGGTTCGTAAAAGTCACCTCCTTGGGTGCAGCGCCAAGTTGAGAAGTTGAAGTCCAGAGTGGTTGGCGGTGTAATGCTCCCCGAGTATTTGTCCAACGGTAACCAGCTGGGTATGTTGCAATATCCGAGGCTCTAATTTCTTTGACTCGGAAACTCGGGCTAATATCAGCAGCACGGAAGGCAGCACCGAACACACCGGCCTCATCAGAATTGACATTGGTGCGAATCTTTTCTGGTGATCCAATGACTTCGTCAAGAGTTTTCTGGATGAGGGGCGTTCGGGAGCCACCGCCGTGAAGAATTATCGTTTCGATGTCGTCAACTTTGAGATTGGCCATTCGTAAAGCGCTTTTAATAACATCTGCCACTCGCTCCGGATAGCCCGCCGCCATACTTTCGAATTCCGCTCGTGTCACTGCGTACTTGAAGTCAATGTCTTCGAAGAAAGCTTCAATGCTGACGCGAGTATTCGTATTGGCACTTAAAATATGCCGAGCTTTAAGTGCCTCCTTCTTAACTTTGGCCATGGCACGCCCATTTGTCTTGACAGCCTCAATAGTGACACCAACACTCTTGGCCATATCCGACTCGACAAATTTTGCGATCATATCATCGACAATAAGCCCGTCTAAAGATTTGCCTCCTAGTGTCCTGTCCCAACCAGTACCCAGAACCTGGACTTCCTGAACTGTTTTGTTGAACTTGCCCACGTCTTTGACGGTGCGGCTCTGGAACCTGATGATTGTAGCCGTTGTTGAGCCAGCACCCATATCAAACACCATGTGGTATTCTGGTTTTGCACCTTCGTTTATGTTGGGGAATTGGCGTGAAGTGGCATAGTGTAAGCCAACAGCTAATCCTTCGCCAATGAGACTCAAGACTTTCAAACCAGCGAGCTCGGCAGCCAGAAGAAGAGCCCTTTTCTCCTCCACGGTGTAGAAGGGAGGGATCGAAAGAACAATAGACGAGACAGAAAACGTTGGGCCTGCAAAGGCTTCGGCATTGGCCCTAATATTTCTCAGTTCCATGGCTAAGAGTTCCTCAACCATCCAGTTATCTTCATCATCGCCAAAGGCTTTGCTCTTGAAGGCAACTGTATTTCGGGCACCGGAGGGTTCGAACACCAGGGCTGGATTCCGCGAGGCATATTCATGTGTTACCGGGTCGTCAATTTGGAGGCCAAGAAGAGACTTGAGGTTTGCGTACACATCGCCAGGATATCGAGGAGCGAGAGACAAGGCATCGGAGCCGTACACCCTCTCAGGATGCGTGATGGCTCTTGACTTGTCTTTGGAGGGTTTGAAAGCAACTGCCGAAGTTTCTTTTCGCCGCGAGTCTTTGGTAAGAACGATCTCGAGAGGAACGCCTGGCTTTATGAGTGCAGCTTTGATGTACTCAGTGCCTAGGTCAACACCGAGTACGGCCGATGCTGCGATTGCGTGGGTCGCAAATAATGCGACGATTGTGACAACAGATGCCAAACCTGGGAATTTGCGACGGGTCATGGTTCACGAAGGGAGCACTACGTGAAGCGCGGGAGGTGGTGGGGATGAGGCGCAACGCGCAAGTAGCCAAAGTGTCAGCTAAAATGCAAAAGAGTGACGAGAGTAGTGGCGACTGGTGTGTGCCAGTAAATCAGAGATGTCGTGGTTATAAGAAACGTAAAACAAATAAACAAGATATTTGAACAGCCATCAAGTAATCGTTTCGGTCATATACTCGGAAGCTACGTGGTTTAAGTGTGAGGTGTAGGTCTGGCCTTTCCTCGACAGAAGTCCATGAGGGTGGTGGAGATATACTTGACAGGTATTACAGGTGGAAGGAAAGGTGGAAAAGTGGAAAGGACACCTTAGCTTGTCTGTCTTGCCCCCCTAATTATTCCATACAAGTACTCGTGCGTTTTAGACCCACTTCCAGTAACAAGCAGTCTTCCACCACATGAACCTAGCTACAAGTAGCTGTCATTGACGAAAACTCCCAATACACCATGTCCCAAATGAACAGTGATATGAGCTCTCAAAGCAAATCGAGGCTTCTTATTATTTGAATCCAGCCTCTCTTCAGTTTGGAGATCATAGGTCGCTGAACCTCAGTTCATGCATACCACAAACTCGAAGTGTGGTTGAAGTGGGTCAGGCTGGCAGACGGAACCAATCGCCCCTGTACGTACGGAGGGAGTACTCTGTGTAAAAATTCGACTCACTGGTTGGCCAGGCCCAGGGGGGGGCAGCAGTGCCGAATGGCGGCGATTTCAACTATCACAGCCTCAAGTTAAAGTTTATGCCTCGATACTGTCCCTCTCTTTTCACCTGAAGACAATCAGCCTTGCACCATTCCTCTCGCCATTGTATATTTTTCTCCTATCGAAATTCTGAAACCGGCCTGTTTGAATAAATAGCACATTTTGCCGTCTTCGTCCAAAGAAGATAGCGAGCGCCCCAGGTGCAAACATAAACGCAAAGGTCGCAAAGGTCGCGTACTTGCTTCGTACGAATCAAGAAAGGGGCAACTGCAGTCCTCGTTACCAGGATCCGGGATGGTGAGGGGCTTTCCTGTTCAGAAAGAACACTCACGATACTTGTACCTTCCCATTCATCTGGGACGGGTTTGCATTGTTTTGCGTGCTTGAAAACGGCGGCAACCAGGCGACACATTTGTTACTCTGGCGGACTTCATATCAAATTAGGTGAACATTACCTACAGTCTTATTGAAGCCTCACTCCTTATAAGTGCTACTTTTCACTCTAAGGAGGCTACTCTTCGAATCCGTCACTTGCCCACTCACGTCCCCTCGGCTTTGTCAACAGTGGGCCATCGACGACGTGCCGTTTTCGCCATGGCCAGGCGGACGTACAATATCGCCATGGTGAGCGACTTTTTCTACCCACAGCCGGGTGGTATTGAAAGCCACATTTACCAGCTCTCTACCAAACTGATCGACCGAGGCCATAAAGTCATCATCATTACACATGCATACGACGATAGGAAAGGTGTACGTTGGCTTACCAACGGCTTAAAGGTATACTACTGTTCTATGGCCGTAGTCTACCGGAACACGACCTTCCCTACCGTTTTTTCAGGCTTCCCTCTACTCCGGTCAATCTTGATTCGAGAAGGTATCGAGATTGTCCATGGACATGCGAGCCTGAGTAATCTGTGCAACGAAGCTATTCTGCACGGACGTACCATGGGCCTCAGGACTGTATACACAGATCACTCGCTATTCGGGTTTGCGGATGTTGCAAGTATCTTAGCAAATAAGGTACTTAAGTTTACACTGAGTGATATCGATCATGTCATCTGTGTAAGCCACACATGGTCAGCTCACTACCCCAAACAGACAGAACTTTCTCGCAGCTAACAACCACACTAGCAAAGAGAATACAGTTCTGAGGGCCTCACTGGATCCTCTTATGGTTTCGGTCATCCCCAACGCCGTAGTGGCAGAGAATTTCCGGCCAAAGGATCTCACAGGCCCTCCTCGCCTAGGCCCGAACGACCCTATCACTATTGTCGTCATATCACGACTCTTCTACAACAAAGGCACTGATCTTCTTACCGCAGCAATACCGCGGATTTTGGAGGAACATCCCAACACTCGATTCATCATTGCGGGTTCTGGCCCTAAAGCGATCGACTTGGAACAAATGATTGAGCAAAATGTTCTCCAAGATAGAGTGGAGATGATTGGTCCGGTTCGTCACGAAGAAGTGAGGGACGTGATGGTTCGTGGTCACATTTACCTTCACCCCAGCCTAACTGAGGCCTTTGGGACGGTGATTGTCGAAGCAGCTAGTTGTGGCCTCTATGTGGTCTGTACACAGGTCGGCGGTATTCCAGAGGTCTTACCCCTGCACATGACGGTGTTTGCAAGACCTGAAGAGGATGACCTTGTGGCAGCAACAGGTCGGGCCATCAACAGGATGCGCGCAGGCCAGGTGCGTACTGAACTTTTCCACGAACAGGTCAAATCCTACTATTCATGGGTCAATGTTGCAGAGCGTACCGAGCGCGTTTACGACGGGATTTCCGGCGCCATCAGCGAGGACCAGTTTTACGGCCATGACGCCATCGGAGCCGGGATCTCAGGAAGATCTAGGGTGCAAAGTTTTGCACTCATTGATCGACTAAAACGATACTACGGGTGTGGGATATGGGCTGGCAAATTATTCTGTCTCTGTGTTGTTGTTGATTATCTTGTTCTCTTCTTTCTGGAGTGGTATGATCCCAGAGATCAAATTTCTATATGCGAGGACTGGCCTCGCAAACGAGACGGTGCGTGGGTTGATCGACATGGCAACCCGTACCAAGCCCGCAGGGTGCCACAAGAGCCGACCGAACATCCGCCCGTCTATGGACTCAAAGATTGGCTAATAGTCGGCTCGCTTTCCGTGCTAATGGCTGCAGTACTTATAAGTGTCGTCACACGGCTTTCATGAAAACTTTTTTTTTGGACGAAACTTTCCGAGCTACCGTCGTGTTCCCAGTAGTATAGAGAGTATAGTAGAGGCCTCTTTCCCCCCTTGCACCCTTGTCGACCAATTGCAGGTCAAGAGATCTGGCCGGTGTAATGTACAAAAAAATTCATTCAATTGTACAATGCTAATTATCCAGGGTCTACAAAGAGCTTGTGCGTGCATTTCATAATAATTGCAAGCACCAGACTGTGGTTATGGTCGACATTTCCCAAGAAGTTCAGGTTCCATCACAATAATTGCCAAAGGCTTTCGGGCTTATTAGTAGTGACATAGTTTTCGTTTTGTTGGCTATTACGTAGAACTTGGGTTATGGGGCATAAAACCAAGCATTCTAACCACACAGGGCAGGGAGTCACGAGTATGTATGTACATACATACAAGTACAAGGCTGAGTTCCTGAGATCTCCACTACTAATTTTTTTCCTTCCCAGAACCCTTACATACTCCTATTTGCGCAGGGGCAACTGGGTTTTTAAGCTGCGCGCATTTTTTTTCGGGGGTTTTTCTCTTTCTTTTTCAAATTCTGTATCATATTTCTTTAATTTTACGACATTCTCTTTTATCTCACATTTCACTCCACTTTCCGATACTCTCTGGAGCCCTTCTAAGGCCACGGTACACCTTAGGACTTTACAGACCCCGACTCACAACCTCCACCTCGACAACGTTGCCTGTACTACTCCGTAGGCTAACTTGTTCTCACACGTGGTGGCCCACTGATGGCACCGGCCTCAGTATGTTTCTCGAATCGCGGCTAAGTGCCGCTCTCACCACTATATGGCTTGCGCCTACCCAACTTTTTGCAATGTCGCGACTCGAGATGCTTAGTGGACGAATCGCCTCAGGCATTGGCTTTATCCCCAAAGGATCCAGAATGATCACTACTGGCCAATTACCTAGAGCAACAACTGGGTTGCTCCAGCGACACCGCCAATTGGTATCTAGCCAAGGTCAAACCCTGAATAGGTATGTGCATGTTCATACTGTGCTTCCGATTTACCCAATTTCAACTGGATGCCGTCTGCAAGTACGGAGTACTTGCGCATACCGCCTTCCTATACAAGCATACCGCCTTCCTATACAAGCATACCCTTCCAACTTCCAAAGCACTACACTAATCGGCCCACAAAACATGCAATTGTACCAACTAAACTACCTCCCTCCCCCCACCACTACAGCACCCCGCCCACCGTCTACCTTCGGCTTACGCCGTCCCTCTCATTCAGTGCGCTAGTTCCAGCCAATCTACCCTTAAGAAGCTATCGCACAGCTGGCACGGTGCCTGGCCAGCCAACCCTCTATATTCATACCCCGGAAGTCTTTTGACCCCTCACCTCCCCCTCCTTATTCCATCAACCATCTCATCCTCCCAATATTTTGTCTTTTGCTTGTTTCTCCCCTCACGCTTTTTTATTTGCAGGTGTGGCCGCTCCAAACCGTATGTGCTCCCATCATACCTATATTCACCCTCGCTCCATTTTATTCTCCCATTCTTTCTCTGCATTTATTCGAGTTGCTGTTGGACACCTGAACACCGACATCGGACCCTTCCGGCCACCCTTCATGTCAAACTCTTTGATCTAATCATGAGCTTCGTTTGATTCTAACCAAGCACAATCAGTTTTCCTTCTAGGACATTTCCCTCTTCATCATCCCGCTCTTGTTCCAATATTTGTCGAGCTCTTGCCCACGGGCCTCCCAATTCCAAGATGACGGATCGCGAAATTCTACCCGCCAGCATTAGGCCCTCCCACTATGCACTCTCACTTCGGGATCTCGAGTTCGTAAACTGGACATACAAGGGCACTGTAGCGTATGTATTTGGACTCTTAACATCCCATATCAACCTTGAGGCAGACGCTCACCCTAGTGTTATTTTATTAGAATCGACATCAAAATTACGGAACCCACGAAGGATGTCGTGCTCAATGTCCTCAACGTCAAGCTTTCCAGCGCCACGGTTTCTGATGGTGCTGATTCAGCGCGAACCAGCTCATCGACTACTTTCGAGTACCAAGAAAAGGCCCAACGCGTTGTCATCTCCTTCGACCAAGAGCTTCAGCCTACCGAGACTGCGGTCCTCAGCATCGAATTTGAAGGCATCATCAATAACGAAATGTCAGGTTTCTACCGTAGCAAGTACAAACCTGTTGTTCCTGCCGCGGAATCCGTTCCTCGGGATGACGAATGGCACTACATGTTCAGTACGCAATTTGAGGCATGTGATGCTCGCCAGGCCTTCCCTTGCTTCGACGAGCCCAACTTGAAAACCACTTTTGACCTCGAGATTGAGATCCCTGAAGATCAGGTTGCCTTGAGTAACATGCCTGTGAAGGAGACCAAGAAGGCTAAAGACGGTTGGAAAGTGGTGTCCTTCGAGACCTCCCCTGTCATGAGTAGCTACCTCCTTGCATGGGCCGTCGGCGATTTCGAGTATATCGAAGCGCTTACCGACCGCAAATATAACGGAAAGCAGATTCCCGTCCGTGTTTATACTACCCGTGGTTTGAAGGAACAGGGCCAGTGGGCTCTCGAACACGCCCCCAAAATTATTGACTTCTTCTCCGAAATTTTCGATATTGACTACCCACTTCCTAAGTCCGACCTTTTAGCCGTACACGAGTTTACTCACGGTGCTATGGAGAATTGGGGTTTAGTGACATACCGGACCACCCAGGTGCTATTTGATGAGAAGTCATCAGATGGCAGGTTCCGAAACTCCGTTGCCTATGTCGTTGCCCACGAGTTGGCCCACCAGTGGTTCGGTAATCTTGTAACCATGGATTGGTGGGATGAGCTTTGGTTAAACGAAGGTTTTGCCACTTGGGTTGGCTGGCATGCTGTTGATCACCTTCATCCTGATTGGGAGGTCTGGTCTCAGTTTGTCAATGAAGGCATGGAAGCTGCCTTCAGACTTGATGGTATGCGTGCAAGCCATGCTATTCACGTGCCCGTTCGAGACGCCTTGGATGTCAACCAAATATTCGATAGCATCAGCTACCTCAAGGGCTGCTCCGCCATCCGCATGCTTGCCAACCACCTCGGTGTCGAAACCTTCCTTAAGGGTGTTTCAGTGTACCTCAAGAAGCATGCATATGGCAACGCCAAAACATCCGCTTTGTGGAGCGCGCTCAGTGAAGCATCCGGACAAGATGTCAATGCCCTAATGGGACCATGGATTTCGAAGATTGGCCACCCTGTCTTAACTGTTACAGAGGAGGCTGACCAAGTCAACTTAAAGCAGTCGCGTATGCTGTCCACAGGGGACGTGAAGCCTGAGGAGGATGAGACAACTTGGTGGGTGCCCTTATCCCTCAGTGGGAAAAAGGGCGACGCCAGCGTCCAGGCTATCTCGCTCACAGAAAAGGAGAGCACCATCACCGATGTTGACCAAGACTTTTACCTTCTCAACACTGGTGCCAACGGTTTCTATCGTGTCAACTACCCCCCGGAGCGCCTCGCCAAACTTGGGTCCCAACTAGGTCGCCTAGCAAACGAGGATAAGATTGCACTGGTAGGGTCAGCAACAGAACTCGCCTTCTCCGGCCAGGCAACAACTGCTTCCCTTTTATCCCTTTTGGAAGGTTTCTCGGGAGAGACCAACGGGCTTGTATGGAGTCAGGTTCTAGATTCAATTGCTCGTATCAAGAGTGTTTTTGCCGACGATGAAACACTAGCTACCGGACTGGAGAACTTTACTCTGAAGCTTATTGGGCCTGCAGTCGAGCGTGTTGGCTGGGATTTCCCGGAAAATGAAGACTACCTAACCTCCATGCTCCGCAAGAGGCTGATCCTAGTCGCTGGCGCCAATGGCCACCCTGGGTACGTTTATCCCCCTCATGCAGATCGAGGAAATAGCTAACAACGAACTTAGCGTGACGCTTGAAGGATTGAAACGATTTAACTCTTGGGCCGAGGCGGGTGATGCCACAGCTATAAGCCCTAGTCTTCGTGCGGCTGTCTACCGCATCGCCATCAAGAACAACCCTGCTAAAGCTACAGAAGTGCTCAAGAAGGAATGGTTCACTACCAAGTCCATTGATGGCAAGATTATCATACTCGGTGCCCTAGGAGCTACAAAGGATGCCACCATCATACGGGATAACCTTGTGCCATTCAATTTCAATATTTCACCCCCCGCTCCTGCTTCTGACTCCGTGCCATCCGCCGACATGCACGTACTAGGCTCGCAACTCGGTGCGAACCCGGTCGGTCGTGACATCCAATGGAAATTTATGCAGGAAAACTGGGATGCATGCTGCTCCAAGCTCGGCAACCCAGTGGTATTGGATCGCTTCGTCCAGGTATCGCTTTCGAACTTCACGTCTCTGGATGCCATTGACGGCATTGAAAAGTTCTATGCCGATAAAGACACAACCAGCTTCAACCGTACCCTGGAAACGGTCAAGGACAAAATTCGTGTCCGTGCCATCTATCGTGAAAGAGAGGCTGGCGCATTGGGAGCCTGGCTTAAACTAAACGGTTACATGTCATCAAGAGTAGCTGGCAATTAGCCCACCTCTAGACCCAATGGCATGCATATTTATATAGGCTATCGAGTTTTGGCATCAGAAATCAATTATTCGCTTTCGAGTCAAATTAGGTCTTTAATCTGTCCATAGCTCTTCGTCACTTCAATCTAGCAAAATATAGCCTGTTGAGTAGAGTGCATGCCCACCTATCACTGAATAACGTATATTATACCCGTGTTATGTACGTCTACCAAAATGTCCTTTAAACCTTTTTTCCGTCTATGTTGAGAGTTATTTTGCCATGCCTCTTTTGGTGTTGCTGTATATTGCTTCCTGTCTTGTTATTCTCCTCTCGCGAAAAGACTGCCAGACCTCGCTCTCGGTGCCAAACCGGACCCGGAAGTGAGACTATTACTGCTGCTCTTTTGCACTCGTCGGATCCACTCCAGAACGGTCTCGTAACAAAGCACGTATTGCCTCAAGCTTTGTACCATGCTGAGTCTCTGCACTCGAAAATCTTCCACAGTTTTTTGCACCAAGTCAACATCATCCTCAGTTACCCACGAAGGACTAACATTCCCATCTTCTCCAGGCTGACTCCGGCTTAGCGCTGGGTCATCGCCGACTATCGGACTAGTTGTGGCATTATCTGCAGGCTCCGCGGTTCCTTGCATAGTCCTACCTACCAGTCCTAACCTCTGTTGTCTCTTCAACATATCTATCACACTGTCGACAGTGCAGAAGGTGCCCGTTCGGCCGCACCCTGCAGAGCAATGAACAAGAATTGGTCTAGTATTGGGGTCCACCTCTGGGCCATCGATCCAGCGACGAGAAGATGTTTGGTGGCGTTCTTTGCTGGGGGGCTTAACAGTGGATGTTTCGACAGGCCCTGCGGAAGACTGCATGATATTTGCTAGCTCTATCAGCGCCAGGAGATGGGATGGGCGGGCAGGTGCGCCAAAATCAGGCCATGCAGCATAGTGCAGATGTGTTATCTCCCGCATAGGGGTAAAGGGATGGGCCGCGTGGGAGAGGGAGATTTTTCGAACTGTGATATACGGCGAATCCAGAGACTCCTCGTAGCTCCCTGGTGTCTTTTGCTTGGTCTCTTCACTCGTTGTCAAGTTTTTTCTGGGTGAGGTAACGTCTAGATTCGGAGTTTTTGATGCCTTAGCTGGTGCAGGATAGTTCTCACCCATATCCAGCGACACTTTCTTCTCAGATATCACTTCGAGCATTATCGGCCCATAATTGGACGTTTTCCAGTATGGGTGGCATTTTAACTGGCCCCCCTCAGTTTCTGCAGTGAGCATCACAATGACGCGAATATCCTGTTCCCAGACAACGGACCAAAAGTCCTTCACCACTGTTAGTTTCTACACCATCAATACACAGCGGCTGTAGACACACATACCTCTAATGTAGACGGAAGGGGGCCTTGGGTGGCGATATAGCGCTTGTAACTTCGCCGTGAGGTGATGTGACTGGCATTCACATAATCACTACCGCCGGCCGGCCGATCTTTTAATCGGACACGAGCATGTTCAAATGGTAAAATGTCCTTGTATCGATTTTTCCCCCCTTCTTCGAGACCTGCAAGGCGAAGACTACCCGGAGTTTGAGAATAATCTCCCTTGGCCAGCTGTGCGTATATACGTTTCATTCGCGATTGTTCATCTAGCTCAATATGGAGGAATTTGTCCGACACTTGGCCGCCTTGGTCAGTAGGGGCAGAGGCAGTGAGGAGCCATCGCGGAACGTTGTCGGTTGACAAACCCGACGGGCGCGAAACATTGAGTTTCCCAACGCCGTCAACGAGATCAATGTTCTGCCGAATATTCGAGAAGAATGGAACGGGTGGGCCACTCATAGCAGGTATGGGAACACCTCCGATGACTGGTGGAAGACTTGGATCATGCGCAGCGGGATTGGACCGTAGAGCCAGGCCAGGCATGCTGAGATCATGGTCAACAAGATCTGGGAAAGCATCAGAAAAGGCTTTAAACCCTCCACGCAAAATATGGATTTTGCCTGAATAGCCCTCATTGGTAAATTTTTTGGTCATATAGAGTGCAGTCGTGGCTTCTCGCAAATCATGGGATGACGAATCATAAACAACAAGATGATGGGTGGTACGCCATTGGGAGAATATCAGTCTATCATCAGCTGAGCCGAGAGAGAGTGCAAGTTTCTGGACAGTAAAGGTTGTGCGTTTCAGAAGAGTGGTCGGGATACATATATTCACTGCGCCTTGGACTCGAGATTGGTGGTGTTTGTGCGAAGAACGCACATCCAAAATAAGAAGTTTGATGTCTTGGTTTGACATCCATTCGCTCAGTTGCGAAGGGGCAATCATGGACACATTTGACACGGGGTCGCCCGGGTCGGAAGAATTCGAGAGGGCTTGTGTCGATCGACGGTTGGGAGGGTTGTGGAGGGACCCGAGTGGCCCAATGGATTGCTGTCTGGCCTCTCCAGCACCATTGCATGGATTCTGCACAAATTCCATAGCAGAGCTTAATTCTGTACTTCCAAGCTCTCCTTGTTTGCGAGCTTCAACCGCAGAGGGCGTAGCAAGTGCTAAACGAAAAGGAGTGCGCGAGGAACTCAAAACAGCGGTCATATTTGCGGTACTGGAGAATTGAAGGGGCTGTTCAGTGAACGTAGGCGGCGTACTAGAAGGAGCCCGTTGTGCTGATATTTCCCGACTGGGGGTGGCAGGTTTATGGATGCTGGCCTGGAGTTTAAAGGCTTCGAACTTGGGGTTTGCATCGACGGTGATATTCTTTGGTAAAGCTGCAGAGAAGGACTTGATGGATGACGAAACAGGACTCCAATTCTCACATGCTATTGAGGATCCCTCAATTGGGCTAGTGACTAGATCGGTAACCACATCAAAATAGCCTGGACTGGAGGGAGCACGTTCTTCGACATTCCAAAGAGGCGACGCCTTTGGCAATGACGGTCCGGGAACGTATGGGGCTCTCGAGGTCATTACAGGTGCAGATCTGATTGCCTTGGTCGGCCGGCGAGAGGCCGGAGTTGGTGTAGAAGAGAATTGGCGGGGCATATCAAGAACGGAACTACCGCCAGTGCCTGGCATCTTCATGGGAAGGCCTTTGAGAATCCTCGTTGGCAATGAAACCTGTTCAACCACAGCGAATTTGCAGGCTGGTTGCGCATTGCCCCAGTGCACCGATTGTCATTTAGGAACAGGGATTTACCGGGCCATGTTGGTATAACTGCCAGGTTGTGAATAAACGTGGATTACTCGCTCAAGGTCCAAGAAGCCTTTCCGATAGCAGGCTAAAGTAAAAACATAGGGCCACTACAAAGTCACGACGTGAGGTCGTAAAGATGGCCAGCCTATTCTCTACATGTTAGATGCCGGAAGACAAACTAGAGGCACCAAAATTGAAGAGGGCGGGGGGCATATAGCATACAATAGTCGAAGGCTGGCTTCCTGCTTATATGGCCTACAGTGAGTTGTCCAAAGAAGAATTGCGGAAATATTTGGCTGGTGCGCTGACTGCCGGGGCGGGTTTTATGAAATTTCACCCTTGTTGGTTTGACAGATGACAACTTTCATGAACTGTAAATTCAGTTAACGGAACGGGATGAAGAGTATGTGGTATGTGCTTAAAAAGAAGCCATGACGACGGGCTCATGCTTGTAACCAAATCGGAGTGGCATTTGCCATTACTAACACATTCTCCGTTGGCATCGTCCTAGTCTCGCACCTGACTACATAAAACCCCCTTGCCACCTACTAAACAGCATGGTTCCACAATAAAATATGTCATCCCTATGTCACTCAAGTACTCTGCACTGCATGTACGGAGGCATGTAAGGAAGGAGTAATACTCGTAGAATGAATTGCGAATTGGTCCTCACCCCTACGGAGTAGACCTTGAGACAAAATATAGACACCCTTGCATACGCAGCACCACCGTCTAGTTTATTTCCAATGTGTATCTATGCTTTCCTATTTTTGGTAAAGAACTTTTAGTTGTTAGGTATCTATACTTGATGTTGGTTGAGTACATGGTCGTTCACATCCATTCAGCAATATATGTGTAGAACCACGAGAAAGATGGACTAATACGCATTAAACCTACCTCGACATCTGCAGGAAACCATCTCCGTAAAGCATAAAATACGTCTTCCCCATCGGTTACTAGGTAGTAAAGTGTATGCGCCGAAACCCTCTATCGTCTGGATGCCGACTCTCTGGCGAGTCCTCTTGGCCATAGCCGGCTGATCTTTCTTCCGTAAAGTGTGCAACACGAGTGTCATGTTGGAACTCATGGGGCCATGTCATCTCGCTGTTGGAAGTTATCGAATGCCTGTGGAGGCTCGGCTACTGTACCTAAGTATGTGATTCAGAGCATTGCAGCTGGGCTGCATCTCAGCTTTGGCCATCAAGTGCTGTCCTGGCACCTACTAAAATCCCATCCGGAGTGAAATAAGGTGAAATAAGCGCACTGTCACAGTTGTGGAGAAGCGTATTAACTCCCACAATTATCACAAATCTTGGATGTAGCGTGGCACATTACTACAACGTGCTACACCCAATGCAATTTCGAAGAGGGCGGGCAAAGCAAGCTTAGAATCAAAGGACCCAAATACACAATAAACCTATCGTGATTTTTATCAGTCCTCCTAACTAAGCGACACCCCATGACAATCGGGGGCTAGATAAGAAGTTGGAAGTCGCCGTCAGCACAGAATTAAAAGTGATAATACAATAGATAGAACAGGTCCGTGCCTCAACCCTTGCCAGCCCCCAATCACAAGATATATCGCTTGTCCGAACCACCTATTTGAAGAATTTGGCGAGAGAAACTTCCTTGTCGTCATGTTTGTTGAGAATCTTGGCCGTTGCCAGCTCAAAATCTTCTTGTGTGACATGGACTCTTCGCTCTCTCAAGGCATACATACCGGCCTCTGTGCATACACCCTTTAACTCGGCACCCGAACATCCGTTCATCTTCTCAGCGATCTTGGTGAGATTGATACCTCGTGTCAGGTTCATTTTGCGACTGTGGATTCGGAGGATGTCGGCACGTGCTTCGACACTCGGAGGAGGGAACTCAATTTTACGGTCAATTCGGCCAGGGCGAAGGAGCGCAGGATCTAGGATGTCTAGTCGATTTGTCGCCATGATCACCTTGATATTTTTGGTTGGCTCAAAACCGTCGAGTTGATTGAGAAGCTCAAGCATGGTTCGTTGCACCTCTGAATCACCACCCGAGGAGCCTTCAACACGTGAGGAACCAATACTGTCGATTTCATCCATGAAAATGATGGATGGCGCATGCTCCCGCGCCATCACGAAAAGCTCGCGAACCATGCGACTGCCTTCACCAATATATTTTTGGACCAGCTCAGAGCCAGAGACACGGATAAACTTGCAATCTGTGTGATGAGCTACAGCTCGGGCAAGAAGAGTCTTTCCGGTACCAGGGGGGCCGTATAATAAGACACCCTTCGGCTGTGCAATCCCGAGTGATTCGAAAAGTTCGGGATGCTTTAAGCCCAACTCAATAACCTCTTTGATCTCCTTGATTTGTTGGTCCAGGCCGCCAATCATGTCATATGTACTATCTGGAACCTTTTCGACCATCATAAGAGATACAAGGGGATCGACGGAAGAGGGGAGGATTTTTTCGAGTTTGTAACTGTCGGATAAAAGGGTCACCCTTTTGCCAACTGTGAGTTTGGCGATGTCGACGCTGTCCGATACATCAACGACTGATACCTGTTAGTAATATGAATGCAAGGGGGGTTTTAATATTCTATAATTTACCATATTTTCCTTCTGGGTGAACTTTGACAAGAACTTTCTTCGTACTCATGACTTTCACCACCTCGCCTACGTAAGAGCCAGGCTGTTGAAGCAAGCCTAGCTCTTCCCGTAGCAAACGCACTCTGGAATTGTAGTCATTTCGCTGTGCCTCAAGTCTCCGGAGGACCGCCTGGCCTTTCAGAATCTCAAGCTTCATCGCCTCAATCTTGTTGTGGTAGTAGTTGTCGAGCGCCATGTTGAACGACTGTAGCTGGGTCAGCGCCCAGTGGTAAATATTCGGCAGGTGTCTGAAAAATTAGCGAGAAAAGGAGTTTAAGATTTGGATTATGTCCGTCTCGAGTGTGCGATTCGGGATTTGTTTGGTGTCTGGTTCGATTGCTACAACCGGTGAGAGTGGTATCTTGCTAGAGTTGTGGTCAACAGGCAGCTCTGGGAACGCGAAGCAACATTAATTCTCAAGCTAGCTGAGTCAGCCGAGAGTACGGAGTACAAGTACGGAGTACTCCGTACTCCATATGGCTAAAGCTCTGAGTATGCTCCGTGCAGGCTCCATACAAGTAATAGTTGCCTATACAACCGAAGGCCAAAAGTATGATAGCTCGGCCCAACTTAAATTCCGGTTCCACTCAATAAATCTTGAACGTACATCGTAATAAGCTCTGGAATGTACTCCGTACAAGTACACATACGCGGCTAATCACAGGGAGCTCCTCCAACAGATGTGCATGGCAACAAGCCACGCATACATTTCTAAAAATTGCATTTGCACCTATCTCAGCCTCTCCCTGGCCTAGGTTTGTTTTACTAGATGGATCCATCGGCATCCAAAGACATCTCGGGGCGGCCCACCAATACCCAGCAACAGCAGGGGGCCGATGATGAACTGGCTGAAAGCTACCGCTCGACCGATACAATACGGCATCGTCCAGACCTAGGATATGGTTGGTATTCTACCCCGTACATATGAGAACCAGCATACATTGCGGGAAATACTCCCTCGTGCCGTTCCAGTATCCGGTGCTAACGACAGGCTATAGGCACAGTCAGGGGGTCCTTGAATCCGACACCGACGGACACAAACCCAGCGCGTCCCTCGCCTACTACCCTTCCGGGACCGTCCTCTCCTCGTGTAGGACCGGAAAGGATGTCTGCCCGTCCCCGAAAACCTACCATGTCACGAAAGCCATCAGTCACACCTTTGCATAGAAGAGAGATTTTCTCAGTTGATGACGATATCTCAGAGGTTGAGGCTGATGCAGCCGAGAGGCAGCGTGAACAGCAGTCGTATACCATTCGCCGACGTTCTCATGCTGCTCCTTCCCTGGCCCAATTTCGATCTTCTCGACTTGATGAGGTCGACAATGGCGAAGTCGAAACACAAACCGCTGCATCCCATAGAGTAGAAGGCGAAGAAGGCTATTCGGACGAAGGTTCTGTTGATGGCGAGTTGTCTGGATACAATTCTTCCGAGGAGCACAGCGACGCAGAAAGCTTTACACTCAAGGACCGGCAACAAGCCATTAACCAAACTCATCCTTTTGGTATTCGACTTTGGAAGCCAGCGCTCTACAAAAAAGACCGATCCGTCCAGAAAACAGCCGAAGGTGATATCCGTTCAACTCCAGGCGGCCATGTTAGTAGCTGGCTTCTGTTCTTCAACCTCCTATGGACCCTGCTATTCGGATGGTGGCTAGCACTCATAGCCGTATTAAGTGGCTTAATTTGTTTCCTTATCCCTACTAGGCTAGGCGGCTCGGACTATGGCTATGTTCTCTGGGGTCTGGCTCGCTATCTATTTTACCCCTTTGGTCAGCTCGTTCGTTTAGAAAAGGACGAGGCCTACATGCATGAAGACCGAGGTGAAGGACGGAGCATTTCCGAGTACGAACAATGGCAAAGTGGCGACCTTGAATACGGAAGGCTCTTCTTCGGACCTGATAGCCGCAACACCAATCGCTCAATTATTGGCCGCTCGAGAAGGAGCATCGACTCTGACCTCAGCGAGACCGATAGCCTCCTCGGGAGAGGTCGTCGGGGCGACCATAGTGATTCGGACCTTGCCCGACCAAAGCGTCGTTTATTCGGTCGGGGAGAATGGAATATTGGTCGTGTCGCCTTCTTTTTCGTCTTCTATCTCCTGGTTGCACCCTCCTTGATCGTTGTCTCGCTGTTTTGTTGGCTCCTGGTCTTCTGGATACCTATGGGAAAAGTAACGCTCCTGCTTCTCGACCACTTACGTCGCCACCCATTGGCATTATCCTTCGAGTCCGGAATTGCTACAAGGCTATCTGGTGCACGCCATTCTACAGTCCTACTCTGCACCTATCGCGCTGTTGGGTCCAGGTATTGGAAGTATACCCTTGATGGGACAAACATTTTCTTGATCAACCTGATGGCAATTGTTCTCTTCGTTGTGGTCGACTACATCGTCCTTGTCAGATATTTAGATCTGGAATACTTTATCACGTCACCTGCCTTCCTCTTTCCTGCCGGTTTGCTGTCAATCATACCTTTGGCATACTTCATCGGCCAGGCTGTCGCCTCTATTTCCGCGCAATCGTCCATGGGACTAGGTGCAGCAATTAACGCATTTTTCTCGACTGTAGTCGAAGTATATCTTTATTGTGTTGCTTTAAACCAGGGCAAAGGCCAACTTGTCGAAGGTAGCATCATTGGTAGCATCTTTGCTGGCGTGCTCTTCCTACCAGGGCTGTCAATGTGTTTCGGTGCAATCAAACGCAAGACCCAACGTTTCAATGCGAACTCCGCTGGTGTCACTTCAACCATGCTCCTATTTGCAGTTATCGGTGCATTTAGCCCAACTCTATTTTACCAGATTTATGGGGCCCACGAAGTGAACTGTCTTCCATGTGGACAAGGTGCTAATGATGAACTGCAAGGGTGCCATCGTTGTTTCTTCTCGGAAATTCCTACTATACAGGATCGATTCTATATAGAAGCTGTACGGCCCTACTGCTATATGGCTGCGGGAATGCTCTTTCTGGCATATATCGTTGGCCTTTGGTTCACCCTACGCACTCACGCTGCCGTGATCTGGAATACAGAGGTTGATGAAAAGAAACACGACGATTACACAGCCCACGGATCGATGAGACACTCAATAAGCCAGCTGGGCGGGGAAACTACCGGGACCGACATTCGCGAGACGCCTCTTTACAAGCGGATCCTTGGCCAGAGTTTGAAGCACGCTGGAATCCCTCCCCGCGCCGAAGATACTCGTCTGCAACACGTCACTGGTAGCCCTACCGCTCTTGCTGCTGAAGGAGAAAGCTCAACTACAACGCCCCATGTTGTTCCCCCAAAGTCCGATCGTTTACAGTCTCATATGAACATCCCTGGGTTTTCCGAGGCCGAAAATAACAATCTAGTTCGGGAGGTCGCCGAATTAGCTGCGACAGCCGCAACCCTTGCTGCGCGGGATGTTCGAATACTACGTCGTAATGTCCCTGCCCCTGTTAGCTCTGGAGGCCACAGCCACAGCGCTACTCAAGGTTCACTCAAGGTGCCGCCATCGCGAAGCGGGTTGCCCCTTGATCCCGAAGAGGTCGTGGAAACTGGCGCAGCATCTGGCGCACAACCCAGCGGTGGACACGATGCACCAAACTGGAGCCGACTCAAAAGCTCCATTGTACTACTAGGTGCTACCCTTCTGTATGCCATCATTGCGGAAATTCTAGTCGATAGTGTCGACGTTGTCTTAGAAGGGTTTGCGCTCGACGAGAAGTTCTTGGGCATTACTCTTTTTGCCTTAGTTCCCAACACGACTGAATTTTTGGTAAGGTTCACCCCCTGAATACAATGCAAGCCAGCTTCTGAAGATTAATTGCTGACAACATCCCCTACGGTTAGAACGCTATCTCCTTTGCCATGAATGGCAACATTGCACTCTCCATGGAGATTGGTTCGGCGTACGCTCTCCAAGTCTGCCTTTTACAAATACCTGCCCTAGTGTTTTATTCTGCCATACATCAGGTCAGCCCTCTAAATGATGAAACGTTGACGAGATATACGTTCCCATTAATCTTCCCTCAATGGGATATGGTAACTGTCATCCTCTGCGTCTTCCTCCTCAGCTACATGTATGGGGAAGGGAAGAGCAACTATTTCAAAGGCAGCATCTTACTATTGAGCTACCTTGTTGTCGTTTGCGGCTTTTATTTCAGTGGCTTTTCTACGATGGAGGGTATGGGTTTGCACCGGTTGGAAGTTGATGGGAATAGTGTGCCCCCCTATAACAAGTATCGAACAGTTGGCAGGTCAGCCAGAGGAGTTCGGTATACTTGAGCTCCAGGACCAGGAAAGGCCTATATGCTCTCATCATGCAGCAAAGTAGATTCGCTATTACTATCGTCTTGTTTGGGAGCTTCGCTTCATCTCATGTGAACTTGAATATTTTACGGCATCTGGCTCTTTGAGTGATTCATATATTGATTTTTGGGGGAGGTTGAGATTCGGAAATGAGCACTATCGAAGATAAAACCAGTTTTGGTTCTCACGTCCTTTCATTTTTTTAGCCCCCTAGCGAGGACTGGTGGTGTTCTACCACTTAAGCCCCTCCCTCTGTTGCCTGATTTTTGGTTGTACATTCTGACATATATTTAATACAGCAGTGCGGCACTAACATCCCTTAAGTCCCCTTCTTCACAACCAGAAACCAGCTCGTGTTGTAATGAAAAGTTTGCCTGTCAGACATCCGTCAATATCCACCCTATATGTGCACCCGAGGGTAGGCAACAATATAGGTACGAGATCATCAACGCTCCTTATACAGTTGTAGCACAAGGCCATGACCGCCGTCTTTGTAGACAGTTCAGGAGCAACCGAGTAGCTTCACTCTAGGATATCGAGGATATGCTTCATCAACCAGGGTGGATTCTGTGGCTCTTTTAGGAAACCAAGAAGGAGTCGAATACTATAGAAATGATTCTCCTGGAAACAGGGTTAGCTTAAAAACTTTGCCGTGCCAAAAGGCGAATCTAGCAAGGGGGTGCATACTGAAGTATTGTCGACATGGAGAAAAAAGAGAAAGAAGAAGTTAAGAATCTTGGGGGAGAGTGGTGTATTTATACACTATTACTTGATCGAATCACAGGAGATTCACCGCCTGGCAAAAAACTTTAGGGGGAGCCAGGGCCCCCACTTGGGCGAAAAAAAAAAAAAACGAAAAAAATGGAGCTATTTGTGTCAAGCAGGGCTTGGGAAGAATAATTAATAAGTAATATGATCTCCGTACACTCTTGTGTATTGTACCCATTGTCTGATGTCCTGGTCCACTTGCTCATCCAGCCCTTTCTCGTCGCCTGCTGTTGCTGCTGCACGGGCCAAGGTGCTGCTAATGGAGCGATCAACTTCAATTCCTTTTACCAAGTCAACATGCTGCACCCATTCAATGCTTCCACCAATCTGGTCCAATCCGCCGTTCGCCAGACTACACAGGTATTTCCTCTGCTCGGCTTCCCCGCCCCAGCTTTCGTCTGATCGTGCTGTGATCCTCAAACGCGAATGAACGAAAAACGGGCCCAAAAGAGACTGCATCGAGTTTGATCCATCATTGGTTTTGTAGTATTTGGGGTCAAAAATTCGTATCAATGTATCGTATCCGGCAAGGAATAGCAGTTGGGTGTTATTCCCACCATAATGAGCAGCGATAGCGGGGCCCTTCTCGTGAAAATATGGCAACGAGGTGATGGCTATATCGACTTCAGATACTTTATGTTGGCTATTCTCCACTGTGAAGGTGTCTAGAAGGCCTCGCGCGAACATTTCCATCATCACGAGTCGATGTGAGAATGGTGCGGGGGCAGGTGCCTTGTCCGCATTCTTAACTGCTAGGAGAAGCACGAGGCGACTAGCACATAGCGCTTCGTTTACTGCTGAGACTACCATGGCTTTGTGCGCTTTTGTTGGTGGGTTAAATGATGAATCCATCACGATGATTTGCTCGGCCACCGCCGGTATCGACCTTTCGATGCTGGGAAGGTCACCCCGGTGTTTGACAGTAGACACAACATCGTAGGTTTTGGTCGATTTGAGGAACAACTTCAATGCCTCGGATATATATGCTAGTCTTCTCGTGTAATAGACCTCGTCCATTTTTGGTGGGATAGCCCATCCATGCAACGTGAGGAAAATAATAATGATGGCTTGGTGCTAGTGGCAACAATCATGGAGGTTTAAGATGGGTTTCTAATGGGTTGTTGTTTTCAATAAGTGTAATGATTTTTATTGACTTTCCTCAACTGGGTGTTGGGTCAAATCGACTACTCCATACATACATCGTTCTCGTACTGTATTGTATGGCTTACCCTTTTTTTCCATTCCCTAGGGAGGGCATGAGCTGACTATTATACCAAGAACCCCACACAGGGTAACTCACAAATAATCTGTACCTAGTGAGTTGGTAAGGTGTAAATCTGCCACTATTGCTCCGTAATAAGAAGTGGCATTACACAAGTTGGATAGTCCAAGCCTTCCCCTTTCACTTCTTGCCCGCACATTATCACTTATTATCAACTCTTGAACTACTCTGAAGAAATGGACCCAACACGAAAAATCGTGGTCGATGATTCCGCATCATCGGAGTCTTGCTCGAACGACGAGGGCTGGCAAGATGTTGAACCTGATGAGGAAGAGATTGCCGTCATTTCCCTATTCGATGATAAAGTCTTCTCTAACGCACGGGAAATGTTGGACTACTGTCGGGACAATTTTCACTTCGATTTCATAGCAACTAAGAATCGACTTGGTCTTGACTTCCACGATGCTGTCAAGCTGTGCAATTTCAGTAAGTCTCCCCCATGGCGGTTTTTTAATTTCAAGACATTTACAGATCTTGCCAGTCCGTACCTCTGTCCATGAAGGCCGCGCATTACCGGACATGATATCCAAGGGGGATTTCAGTAGCGATCAATTCCTTCAACCCGTTATTGAAGATGACGGACTGATCATCCTCCTCGACGAGATTCTTGATCAATCGGGGGCTCCTGAAGGCGAACAGAATGGTGAATGTGACGCTGCACAACTCATTGAGAAAAACCGGCAGCTCCAGGCCGAGTTGGAGAGTGTCAGTGACGCCTTCGCAAATTTCAGGCTCGCAGTCGAGGAGACTTTGGACAAGAGATGGGGTGACGATACTCAGATCTCGACAATCCCTGCAAAGATTCATGGGTCGGGTGGACAGCCCGGTGACGACTTCGAATATTGGAATTCGTATGCTGGTATAGGTAAAGTCTCCCGCACAGGCTTAGGCGAACTATGCTTACTTTCAGTTGCCAGACATCCATGAAACCATGATCAAGGATTCCGTCAGGACGGACGCATATCGAGACTTCATTTATGAAAACAAGCACCTTTTCAAAGGCAAGGTGGTCCTCGATGTTGGGTGCGGCACAGGTAAGTTCTCGTTTTTATTTCTAGACAACATATCAAACTGATCAAAGGCGAAAGGCATCCTAAGCATGTTCTGCGCCAAGGCGGGGGCGAAAAGAGTATTTGCTGTAGATAACTCAGCGATCCTCGCAAAAGCTCGGGAAAACATTTTTGAAAACGGCTTCGCTGATACAATCACCTGCGTATCTGGGAAAATTGAAGAAGTTACTCTCCCCGAAGAAAAGGTTGACATCATCGTGAGCGAGTGGATGGGTTATTGCTTGCTATACGAGGCAATGCTGCCGAGCGTTATATGGGCGCGCGATCAATATTTGAAACCCGATGGCATAGTCGTCCCCAGTGTGACAACAATGTGGATGGCTCCGATATCCGACTCCGAATTTATTGCAGACCACATCGAATTCTGGGACGATGTGTACGGTTTCAAAATGAAAGCGATGACGGCCGGCATATACGACGACATGAGAATGCAGGCAAGGCCTCCAAGTTCCCTCTGCGGGAAGCCCTTCATGTTCAGACAACTGAACCTCCATCAAGTGAAAGTTGAGGATTTAACTTTTGAGAGTCTATGGAACACGAAGTTGGATCGAAACACGACCAATTTGGACGGGTTTCTAATTTGGTTCGACACATTTTTCACCGAGTCCTCGTTACATGTTGGAGATTTCTCAGACCCAGCAGAGCAACGGAAGCCCACGGCCGACAAGAGACAAGTCGCTTTTACGACTGGTCCATTTGGAAAAGAGACCCATTGGCAGCAAGGCATTGCGCTCATAAAGCCACAGAACAAGTCAGTAAATTTGGAGTGTGATACTGAGATATCAGGGTCCATCTCAATCTCTCCCTTACCTTCAGACCCGAGGGCGCTTTCTACCGAGGTAAAATGGAAAATTCAGGATAAAGCCTGGACACAAACTTGGGTAGTTCGGTGATCTTTTACGATCAAAGCTATGCGTTCGGTATGCCATCGGTTGGAAGAACTTTGGAGACAGTAGATGTTCAAAAGTGAGGCACTTTGAAGCTCTCTAGTGCTAGATTCACAATACTGATAACACCTTCCCCAAGTATAAATCCCTTCCCACGATAGTTAGTCAGCAGTTATTTTACCTGAATGCTTCAAACTAACCGATGCCATGACGATGAGAGGCGTGCTTGGCCTCTTCAACCGGGAAAGCCAAAACCAAGACAAAATGCCGCCTAGTGAACGCGCCAGTGTAAAGGAGGGCACATTGAACATTCCTGAGCATTCGATAATGTGAGAAATAGTTGCGCTTCTAGGGAGGTTGGTCAGAAGCTACACGTACCAACGGCAACTGCGATACCCCCTGGGATCAGTGGTCTCCAGTGTTTGTCACTGGCAGCAATACGAAGTAATGTGATGAGTATATAGAGCACCCCGCTGCCCATAGCCCACTCTATTGCCATTGTCGGTAGCCCTTTTCCCGTGACGAGCCTAGCAGTGTATATCCACACACGGCTGGTAGGAACCTCGAATACATTTCCTGGTATCGTATACACACTTCTTGTAGTTAGCCTATCAAGTTTCCATGACGCAAGGTTATTATAGGAGGGGGTGTCATCAGTTTAGACGCCTGTGGAAGGGGGCGCTAGGGGAAAGAGCTGGTGGCTATTGCTGGGCCCTTACGAATTATATAGCTTGTAGATGAAGGCACTGGCAACAGCCCCAGTAGTCGCACCAATGGCCTGTCCCCAAAACTGGGCGTTGGGAGCGGCTCCTAGGAGATGTCCGGTCTTCAGGTCTTGCATCAACTCGCCAGCCTGGAGTGCGCCCTGTACGATCATGCCATATCCTGTCAGCTAACTTCCTCAGTTGGCAATTGAAGGTTCTGGAAGACTCACTGCTTCCGCCTAGACCCGGCCCAAAAAAGTTAGACAGAACTCGAGAGGTAATGGAACGAGGTATGGGAATTGTCTTACAATTGCCCCGGCAATTAGATTCACCAGAACCGCCGCTTTATGTGAACCGGGAATAACCAATGCAAAAAAAAGTTGAGCTAGCTTGCTGATCCCAGACACAGGGTTAAGATCCGTCTCCCCTAAGGCTCGAACCCCCATGATACTGAGTGGGAGCGCCGTGGCAACTGCTACGCATGTTGCGTACACGGGAACTAAGTTGGTGAATGCTACATGGACTGACCCAATGCATAGTATGATTGAAAGAAAAAGACCAATGCTGACGACACAGCTACCAACTTGCTGCTCATCTGGGGCATCTTCAGGGCCCAAATTAACCTCTGTTGGAACACTTCTCGGTAGTAGAGAGGTTTCCGGGTCATCATCGGCACGGGAATAACCCTCTACATTATCGTCTGAACTGTCATGAATCGCAACGTAGCCTTCGTCGCGATTGTGTAAACGGTGCCAACATCGGATAGGAAGTGCCCGGATTGATATGTAGCCCAAATTGACAAGAGCATCTGCAAGCATGATGGATAAAGATATCCAAACAATCCACCCTTTGCTTCCGGTTTCCCAGTCATCAATTTTGCCAGGGGCCCAGCCTCGGTGGTGGGCCAGGGGAGAGAGTACCGCCCATCCAAAAACGGCGCCAACTAGCATATGCAACGTGGTCTCTGGGCCCATGATAATGCCCTGGCCGACATACGCGAGGCTTGGATTCAGTGTCCAGAGCCACTTTTCTGCAATTGAGTCCCCAAAAATCGGCAATTTCCGTACAATGGGGAAGAAATATGAGAATATAGTGTACAGCCCGGAGGCCGCAAAACAATAGAGTAGCAGCTTCATATTAGATGACCATGGGAGTGGGCTTTGTTCCCTGCCATCCTCACCTTCAATAGCTTGACTTGTATCCACCTCGGGTCCCGGTGCTAGGCTTGCGAAGTTACCGGACATAGAAGAGGTGGCAACGTCTGAGGTCTTTGGATTTTTGGTTCCATGCAAGACATTTATAAGAACAGCTGTACTAAATCCACTAGGGAAGCGAAGTTTTTCTCTAATGATCACCTGGCGGCGACTAAGCTTGTAGGATTAGACCGGCAGACGCAAATAAGGGGTAATTCGAATTGGAGGTAAAGGCTTACAGAGGAACGGCAAATACAACACCGAAGTAGCACAGGCCAAGTGACCAAATGACCAGCTTCCAAGTCGATAGGAAAATAGGACCGAGTTCTTCTGGGGTCAGAAGGTAATTCATGGAAGGTAGCTAGACGATGTTGTAAGTAACAGCCCAAGTACGCCACACGTCAACTACCACAAGTAACCACTCACAACACCAACGAATCCACAGCCAAGCGGCATCAAAGCCATACTACCAGCAACGGTCTGGACCAAGACATTCTCGACGGGCGTGAATGGGAATGAGAGGTGTTTTGAAAGTGCTTTAAAGATACCAAAAGACATCAAGCTGGCTGGCAGCGTCATGCTGCTAACCCTAAATTATCCAATTCGTTAGCATGAGAATACTAGTGAATGTATTGACGCATACTCACCAGCCGGTCTGAAGGCCAAAGTACATGTTAGAAAAACATATGAGAAGACCAATGAGAAGACCAGCAGCAACCCCTCGAAAAGTAAAGCTCTTCCCCGAAACGTGGGGAAATTTCGGGGTTATGGCGGTATTATCGTCTACCATGGTCTGGCCAGGATCTGAAGACATTTCTAGTAGATGCACACTTCTTCCTAGTGAAACAGATGAGCCCGGCCCAAGTGAAGTGATTTACAAACAAGGATATATCGAAAAATGTCAATGAGAATGAGACATATGTAGCTCGGAGAAGTTCAATGATTCGGAATTCAGAACTGACATGACCGTTCCATATTACTAACCGAATGTACTCCGTAATATGCCCGCCTTAATAAAATACCTCCTCAATTAGAGAACTGATAAAATGACTATTTACACTAGCAACATTGTCTGAATCCAGATGACGGGATATTCAACAGCCTGGACGAAGCCCGTATTTCTGCGTGCCAGTTATCACAAACAAGACGTGTGTGGTACTATATTGCTACCCCTTTGACCTGGTTTCGACTTGGGCTCCAAGTTATTTACCTGTACGCAGTACGGAGTACGGAGTAGTATTACTACTCCGTACTAGAAATACTGTCACGCACCAGCCACGTGATCTAGATAGCTTGGTGCCTCAGGCACCACTCTCTTCCCCCTTTTTCTCGCACACGCGGAGATCAGGGTGGAGAGACACACAATACACACA
>JADHKT010000009.1:0-18397 GCA_019925285.1 Graphium sp. VPRI43844
TGCCATTGGAGAGGCTTTTGAAAAGTGTGAAGGAGGGAGGGTTATGACGCGTCGAGGGCTGACACGAAAATTTAATTTAAAATTGGCGTTTTTTTTGACCTCCCACTGTACCTATCTGTCTACCTATTCCCTTGATATTGAACAAGCCGCCTTCCTCCCCGACTCTTAGGCTTTGTTTATGCCTCGAGCTTACCATGACAGTTCACCCTCCCAGTCTCACTTTTCGTTGCAGGCTATTCTAGCCCCTGCGATTCCAACAACCAGCGTCAGGGTGTTAAACGCTATTCAGTCACCACCGGTCTTGCTCTCAACAATCTGCCTTTGAGAATGTGGCTGTATGGAGGCCTTTCCCCACCAATCGGAAGAAGGGGAAAGGGAAGCCAGGGACAACGGGACAACCCCCCCTCTCATTCTCAGCTCAGTTTTAAAGGTATGTACTCAGTATTTACGGCCCTGAAGAGGGGAAGAAGTCGGTATTGGAGGTATGGAAAGCTGCCGTCTAGGGAGCAGTTCTTTGCCCAATAATACTCGACCATTCCTATATCAACTGCTTACAACCCGCCACATTTGTAACGGCGATACAGTCAGCATCGCTCGGTGTTCGATGAAATGTCAAATCGATATGCTTTGAGCTCGAAAAACAGATTGAACGATCGGCCGAATGTCACACGAGAGTGAAATACACTATACGCGAGATATGCTGTTTTCTTTGCTATGCCAAAGGTGCTCGCCTTGGTCAGGGAACTTCCCACTCGGTGTTAATAATGCTTCTTGAGTCTTGAGCGAAACCATGAATGAGAGGCAATACTCCGTAGAGATTCGCGATATCCCGGTACGAATAACCCCGAGCAGTAGGCAAAATAAGGGCCCCTCGTACAAGGAATACGCTGCATCAACCAAAAAAAAAATGACAGTCTCGATATGGGCGGTGTGACTGCTCGGATACCGCACTGACTTACATGAGCGACATTACACCATAGCGACAGACAAAGTCGTGCGTTGGAGAGCCATTTATCCCCAAACCATTCCCCTGGCTGCACCACAAAAGCAACATCAATAATAATGGCACTCACTACCATGTCTCTCCATTCGACAAGGGGGCGCTTGAGATCAATACGCGAATCCATACAAAACGACCCTTTCTAAGGGGCGGGGGGGATTTCAACAACTTGATACATCACTTTCCCAACATAATGACGGCTCGAGCAATTGGCCGGTAGGTACTTGAATAAATGCAAATAGCATGGAAAGGGAAGGCCAAGTCGAGGTATCTGATAACAATACAGCAACCAGCCAATGCAGATGCGGTGAGTAAGTGCGGTGACGGTGACGTCGTGCTATCCAGCAATAAGCCCAAGTAGAATGGCCAACCAGTTGCGAGCATACCTCGTGCTGAATATCACCTCTCTCAATGGCTCTTATCTACGGGGCATGGTCGGACTGCCTTTGTGCGATGCATACTTGTCATCCCATGCATAATAATGAGAAAACTGGGACCTTGGGCCGCCCGCTGATTCCTGTACACGCAAACACACACAACAAAAACTCATACGGAGTACTCGCACACTGTTCGATATCGAAATGGGCTTGCCAAGGCTTGAGCTGTCCCTGTTCATTCATCTGCAGGTCGCAGGGTATGCAAGTAGCTAGAGCTGCTACTCCGTGTGTCTGCATACTACAAGACTGGAGCTACAAGCTCGGCACGGGCTGGCCAGCCCACCTAGACCGGCTCCTCTAGCCAGGATCAGGCATGCAGTGGCTGGAGCTTTTCACGCACGACGTTGCTAAGCTCACCCCCAGCCCGGCCAACTCATTTTCAAAGGAGCAAATAAGACAAGATGACGGGCGAGGATTGATTTCAACCGTCAGCTGCCAGTCGAAGGCTCACTCTCAGTACATGTGGATGTAAAGATAAATTTAGAAGCAGCGAAGACCAAAACACATGGATCAGGGTATGCCAGGGTCGAGGTAATGATTTGTGTGCAGCGAGGAATATTCCACATGCGAAGTAGTAATATCTCGTTAATACTACTCATATTCTCGATCTGGCGGTGAACAAGGTCTACGGAGTAGGAGACCCTGCATCGCACACCTCACTTCCAAATGGCGCCGCCCACCCTTGCACATGTACGAGAGCAAAGCATGCGTTACGGAGTAAGGAGCTCTTGGCCACGTTGGCCATACTGGAACCAGTGTCTTATCAGGGATCCATTGTGTTTGCTTTGAGATTTCACGAGGATGTCAGGTACTGCCACGTTCAGGAGGTAAAGTCACACAAATAGCTACAAGTATTGTGCATGGGATGTGGCGACGGGCACCCCTGTCGACAACAAGGTACCGGAATCCTTGGCCAAAGGGGAGGACAAATTGTCTCCCTTCGGTGTATCTACAAGTACTTCAGCTTCTTTCTTCTCAATGCTAGCTATAAGACAGAAGCTGCAACATGGAGCGCGGGCCATTCTTAATGCTTGATATTTCTTTGAAAAGAGGAGTGTTACGAGACGGGCGTTGGAATTTCTAACACGTACATCAGCACCCCAAAAATAGAAACAAAATACCAACTTTGCTTCGTTCAGTTGACTGAACACGGATTGGCACAGGAATCCCGGAATCCTCTCCTCGCTTTTCGTCCTTTGTGGAAAAAAAAAAGAAAAAAAAGATTAATATGTATTTTCGGAAGGGAGAGAGTATAAGCACATGTGGTAATAAAGAAACATGAAACTACCAATAGAGAACTCGACGGCGCTTCTGTACTTGTAGTAAACAATGCAATGCTAAAATACTCCGTACAACACAACTATCTAGCTAAATGAGAAAAAAAGAAAGCAGATGGCCATAACCCAACCGAGGACATGATCTTCAGGGGCGGTCTCATGCTCCTGGAAATTCCATAGCCTATAATCGATCCTTTCTCTCCAAGCCGGGCCGAGAAACCCTTGACCTCGACGTGGGCCTTGGCCTCTGACCCCTGGGCGCAACAGTATCGTCCAACATGTTCTCGACCGACTTGAACTGCTCGCGATCGCCCACGAAGCGGTTGAGGTACATGGAACTGGACCTGCGGGCGGGATTCGCCATGATGCGCTCGACCTCGGCCTCGTAGGCGCGGTCGTAAATGTTGAAGTCGACGTTTGTGGGCGAGTCGGAGACGGCGTAGGGAACGTCTTCCGGGTTGTCCGAGGACGCGGATTCGCCTGTCCCGATGCCGAGGAAGAGGGGGGCCGGGGAGCGTGTTGAGGGCGAGGTGTGGGGGGACACGAGGATGGGGTCGTCGGAGAGCGGGCTTGTTTGGTCATTGAAGTTGAGGAGGTTGTCTATGCTGCGTTGGTTGTTGCGGCGTTCGCGGAGGAGGGCTTCGATTTCGGAGGCTTCGGTTTTGGCGTCTGTGGATTGGCTCGGTTCGTGGTTTTCTTTGGTGGCGGGGGTGGGCGATGGGGATGCGGCGCGTTCGGCGGCCTTACGGGTGAGTTGGGCTTTGAACTTTTGCGCTACTTTCATCTGTACATTCGGAGGTGAGAACTATGGCCTCGAGGCGTGAAGAAGGGGGAGGGAATACGTACGACGCAGAGCAGGTGGTTCATTTTTCTCGTGAAGGCGCGATGGAGCTCGAGGTCGTTTGGGGGTTCGACAATGTCTGCGCAGTTCTCTTCCGTGGAGAGAAGGGTATCGGCGCCTTGTTTTGTGACCCAGGGGTGCTCCTATAACAACACGGTGGAATATTGGTCAGATTTTTGTTTTTCGGCATCTGGGGTTTGAAGAAGGATAATTAACGGTGATTTAGGGAGAGCAAATGGGTATGATGGGATACGGTGGAAAGAATAGTAGGAAGAAAGGAATAACGAACGCGAAGCTCGGGCATAGTGATTCTCTTCTTTGGATCTTTCTCCAGAATCTTGCCCATCAAATCGGCAAAATCCGGATTCTCATCCTCCCGCAAGACAGGCGATTGCGTTCGAATTGCCTCGTACATGTCGAGGATGTTGTCACACTCAAAAGGCAGGCGACCATAACGTAGACAGTATAATGTGACACCCATGGACCAGATATCAGCGGCTGTGCCAGAAACGTCGCCGTGGCGAGCGACGCACAGTTCGGGGGCGAGAAAGGCGGGCGACCCGGCGGCCTTGGCTATCATCATCTCGCCCCCCGGCTTGGCAAACATTTCCGACACGCCAAAATCTACAACCTTGAGCACGTCGTCTTCGGAAACGAGAAGGTTGTCTGGCTTGATATCGCGATGGATGATACCTTGGGCATGCACTACGATAGAAGAAATGAGTCCACGCCAGTCTTGGAAAGCGCCAGTGATTTGTGTGTGGGCGGATATGTGATTGGGTGTCTTCTGAGTCGAACAGGGAAAAAGGAAGACAGAAAGGAGGAGAAAGGCTGAGAAGAACACTTACGGTACTCTATGCCCAAAATCAAGTCGCGAAACCAACAGCGGCAGTCCTCTTCGGAAAAGGGAGTGACTTGCTGGCCGAGTCCAACTTTCATGACCTCCCCCTTCTTGCACATCTCCAGCACAATGTACAACGAATCTTCCTCCGGGTCATCGAGCACTTCGATCAGTTGGACAACGTTGGGGTGGTTCAGCTTCTTCATAATGGCAATCTCCTCGCGGATTAGATACAAGGCGTCTTTTTCAAGAGCTGCCAATGTCGAATTGGCCGGGCCAGCATCAAAGTCCGAGGCATACGGCGAGGACGGCGGATTAAGACCCCCGCGGGCGGCACGGCGGGGTCCGAGACGCAACGTATTAGATTGGGCGCGTTTTCGCAGGCGAACCTTGGAAAATTCCTTGACAGCCTGGGTGTGGCCGGAGGTGCGTGAGCATGTTACAAACAAACACAAGCGAACTGGCTCGCTATCGACAAGCGTATAGACTTACATATTCGGTACCGGATTCGGTAGTGGCGAGATGGACAGCACCGTAAGACCCTCTGCCTATCTCCTCCTTGATTATATATTGGTTTATACGGTGGTGAACGCGACCGTCTTGCTCGTCGTTGGTGTACTGAGTGCGAGCGTCAAGGGTTTCCTACACGACACAACCAGAATAGCACACCACACGTTAGAAGAGGCTTCACAGACATACAGTTATCACGGCCAGAACATTTGAGCCCAAGAAAGGCAATGCGCACCTTGATTTCTCGCGGCGCCGAGGGCGTCCGGCGATGGTGGCGGATGGGACTATGGAGACCAGATTCTATCCTCCGCATAGTTGCACTCGTCGAGCTGACAAAGATAGGTAGGTTAGCAAGTTACTCAAGCGTTATACGACAGGCCAGGTCTCTATCGAGGCAGAGGGCAAGGGACGGGAAACGCCACGAGGGGGGGATTGACTCCTACAAGGTCTTTGTCGAATCCAAGTCTGCCGAGCGGGACGAGCCATCGGGGGAAGCGACAGCAATGGTAGGTGATAAGAGACCAGAAGAGGCAGTGGCACTGGAGGATAAGGTAGAGGCAACATTGGTGGATTGAGACTGCGTCGACGACTGGGTGGTTGCTGTCACGGATTGATCGTCTGCCGAGTCGACGAGCTGGCGGGGCGCGTCGTTGGTAGCCATGCTGGGTGAAAAGCCAGAAAGAAAAGAAAAGAAAAGAAAAGAACCCCTTGAGAGTCGAGTAGGAGTCACAAAGCGCGCAAAGGCAAGATTTCCCCTCCTGCAGAGGATCTTGTTTGGCGATAGGAGCAAACGTAGAGCCCAAGTTTCGTGATTGCGAGACAGCGAGACACTAGAATCTAGTGCGGGGTGGAGGGGCAGTATTTTGGGGGGAAGGAGGGGAGCAGGGCAACGAGACAGAAGCGAACCTCGTACTCGAATGAAGTTGAAAAGGGGGAAAGGAATTCTCGAGAAAGGTGAGGGGAAAAGAAGAGAGAAATCCCAGAGCCTTGTCCAGAATGGCTAGTATATTCTCGGCTCCTAATTGGCAGCTTTTCTACTCCGTATAGATATGCTCTATATACTAATCCACCGGCCCGTGTGTGCATTTCAACCTTGAAATCGATCATGAGCTGAATATCCCTGTAATTCTTGGCAATTGCCCAGTCGGCACGTTTCTATGAAAGGGGGAGGGGGAATCGCCCGAGTCTACGGAGTAATAGTCTCTCGTTCGTGCTTCGTTCGTCTTTGGCTGCATTTCGGCGCATGTGTTTGACCCGCCGCGAACGCCCGTCAGCACAACCAAAGGGAAATATTACTCCGTAGGGCAATATCTAAAGAGCTAGGCTGGCCAATGAACCAAATTGGCAAGTACTTGTATCCTGCTATTGGGACGCATGACGCCGTCAGCTTGGTTGCTTGCAATCTGCCCCGCCCCACCCTCCGCCCAGGCAGTAAATCTAGTTCAGACATTATTCCGGAGTAGATTGGAGGTTCTTGTCAGCCCTAAATTCCAGGGGCCGCCAATGAAAATATTGGGATGTACGGAGTAGGGGCATGCGCTATAACGCTATAATAACACCTACGACGCTAGGTCCGCACCCCCTATAGCTCACTCATACGCTACAAAAACCCACGTTTTAGGGAGCATCCTGCTGCACGAGCATTCAATCACCAATCTCGAACCACTAACTCCGCCAAACCCAGCTGTCAACCACAGCTCCCAGAGCGACCGTTCTTTAATGGACAGACACCCTCTCACCGCTTTCAAGCACTCGGCCTAAACCAAGTAACATCACAAGTCTCCAATCCCCTTGCACAAGGCAGAGCCGCCCGCGCAACCTTATCCTACCTCCCAGAATCCCCCATCCGCCAATCGACGTCAGATAAACACCTCGACTGCGGCGTCCTCTCTGGAACTTCCACCAACCTTCGACATACGCGGGCGCCATTCAATCCCCCTCATCCCCCCCCCCGGGCATTCTCGCTCGCAGCCATGCCAATCTACTCCTTCTACATCTTCGACCGCCACAGTAAGCGAAACGCTCCTTCTTCCCAACAAAATCATAACTCCGGGCTTTTCCGGACTGACAATTTCTCCTTTCCCCTCTCCAGCCGAGTGCGTCTACAGCAAAAGATGGCTCCCCGCGCCCTCCAACACACCAGTATCAACAACCTCAGGCGCCCCTAGCGGCGCACCGCCAACCCTAACAACCACGGCCCAAAACAAACGATCTGCCTCCGACGACGCGAAACTGATCTTCGGAACCGTCTTCTCCCTGCGGAACATGGTCCGCAAACTCGGCGGTGATGACGACGCATTTATATCTTACCGAACGGCTCAGTACCGGCTTCATTACTACGAAACCCCGTCGAACCTTCGGTTTGTCTTGCTTTCTGATACTGCTACTATGAGTATGCGGAATGTGCTTCATCAGATATATATTAATCTATGGGTGGAATACGGTGAGTGCGCGCCCTTCCTCCGAAAGACGAGCAGCAAATTGCCACGGCCGCCTTTTCTAGAATTTGACCACAGATACTGATGAGCCGCTCACCGTTACAGTTGTCAAAAATCCCCTCTCTCCCGTCGAACACAAAGGTGGCGCCGGCGTCAATAATGAGCTGTTTGAACTTGGACTAGATCAATTTGTTCGAAGCCTCATGTAGTTTGATTCAACGTCCTTCACCCCACCACAACCTACCCTGGGCTGGGCGCGTGAGAGCTCATGCCCGTCCTCATTCCTCCCCAACGAAAACCACAACGAAAAAAAGTCCGCAGCAGAACTGCTGGCTCTGAAATACCGCCGTCCTCCTCCTACCTGTCTTATACCTATCCGCAATGCCGCCCATTCACTTTCGCCAAAGTACATATCTCTTCCTGCCGACCTCTACGCCACGGCGAGCCTACATGGACCGGTCTCGTTTACTCTACCTCTTCAGAATCCAAGCGACTGCCCCATATCGCAAACCACCTTTCCCAATTGGTCCAACCTTTGCTAGAATCGAGGCCATAGACCTGCATATTAATGTAGTCACACCAAATAATTAAAACTACAATATAATACAATTTGAAATGATCCATGGCTCGATATGCTCTCCTCAATCTTGAACTTTGATGAATATCTCATAACCTGGGTTTTATTAGATCGGATATCGTTTTGCACTCATTTTTATAACCCCGCCTCACATGGAAAAGTAAAACTGCAAATTAACAACTATATTGTACAGTTGGCGAAGTACCGGAACACTGCTTTCATCGTGTAGCCAGCAGACACGAAACGGAAACACCCGAAATAGAAAAAAAAAGGAGAATCAAATCTTCAACTCATCACCTCGTGGCCCGTCCCCATGCGCTTTCCATATCCGATACCCCCTGCCGCTCAACGAGAACAGCACTCTCTTCGATTGTCGTACGCGTACCCTGCAGCGTAGCCTGCGAAGCACGGACCTCGGTCCACTCCTCAACATCGTCGGCCGCAGCAGCAGCGGCAGCGGCAGCGGCGGCATCGTTTCGAATCTCGCTTTCCCAGTTGCTCGAGTAGACGACGGCGGCAAAGGCCTCGAGATCGGGCACCTGCTCCATTTGCTGGAGGTACTCGTTAGGCATGCCGTTTCCAATGGCGTGGGCCTGGCGCGTGAGGACGGAGAGGATTTTGGGGAGGGCGACGGCGCGGCCGTCGCCTTGTGGCGGTGGGGATTGAAGGGCGGATTGGGAGGCGGTTTCGAGGTCCGTCATTGTGATGGCGATGGAGGGGGCCGATTCCGTGGTGGCGGTGCTGGGGCGGTCGAAGACGGTTTGCGCCACGTTCTTCTCGATGAGGTGGGCGAAGCCTGCGTCGAGGAGGAGGGTGAGGACGTGGGAGAAGGAGGGCGATTCGATGAGGTCGGCTGTTTCGTCGAGGAGGTGGCGGAGGGAGGATGGACCCGAGGGGGAGGGGGGGCTTTGCGCGTGGTCGTCTTCCTCGATGACGCCCGACTCGCGGATGACATAGTCTTCTAGGTCTTGGGGAGGAAGCAGGTAGCGTAACCAGGGCATCTTGTAGCGCTCCTCGGGGGTGGCGCCCTCGACAATCTTCCGCACGTTCATGGTTAGCTCGGCGAAGGTGTCGAGCGTCAGGAGGTCGCGGGGGCTGAGGTGGCCAAAGACTTCGCGAACGGCGGCCTCAACGCGGTACATGAGGTCGACCCAGCCTCGGTTTAGGAGCCACCAGCTGAATGTGAGGTACTTGCGGTTGACGTCGAAGTCACTCCCGTAGACTTGGTCGGGGCCAATATCATCATTGTTCTCTAGGCTGATGGTTGCTGGAGCGGCGGCACCTGCAGCCAGGGTCACTACGCTGGACAGATAGCTACGACGTCCGAGGAGATTCAGCTGGGTCCGCGTGAGCATGGTGAGAAGAGCCAGTGTATAAACGAGAGTAAACGAGCGTGATATTGCTGCCATCGACATATGTTAGTACGTTTTCATCTTTCTCTCTCGGAAGATGTCCGGCAAGCGTGTGCAACTTACAGCTGATAGTCAGATCGTCCCATAACTGGCGCTTCGTCTTTCTAGGTTTCGCAGGCGGAGCGGGCTGTCCGCCGTCCTGTGGCGCAGGAGCAGCCTCCGTAGCCGGCCCCGTCGCTGGTTCCGACGGTGAAATGGAAGGGACTACCACCTGGCTGGCGTGAACGCCGCTATCGCTCTGCAAACTTCGGCCGTCATCCTCCGTGTTGGTCTCGGTGGTGGGAGGCGGGGTTTTCGTATCGGTCGATGCCGTGGCGGGGGTGGCGGGGGTAGCCTTCCCAGATCCTTTCATTTGCTGAATCTCGTAGGTGATCTCCTCAGTGTTCATAGTTTTGAGAATGTTGGTGGTGGCGGTGGGAAGGAGGGCGAGAACAGTAAATGTGCAATCCTCCTGGTTCTGCTCGAATCTGCGACGCAAGCTATCGAGAGAGGCGAAAAAAAAACCCCCCTGGTTAGCATTGTAGCTCGCGCAGATTAATACCAAGTTGAAAGGGGGTGCAGGAACGTACTTTTCTTTGGCAATGCGATCGCTGCTCATGCGCTCGCGCGCATCGTTGATTTTGGACATGAGATATTGGGTAGCGAGGTAGCCTGTGCCGATAACGCCCATGCCAATGGCGATGGGCGTGCGGTTGCGCTTCACCCAGCGACGGGTGGCAGCAAACATGATTTCGGATTGCGATACGGTGTGGGATTAGAGGCCTTTGAAGATGTGTAGTTTCGAAAGAGGGCGAGGTAGGTTTTGAACGGGCCACACGTGCGAACGACCGAGGTTGGACACGAACGCAAGGGAAGCTCTTAGTTGGGTTAGTCGGGATAGTAGTCTGTCTACAAGTATGAATGGGGCCAGAACTGATATGGAAAAGGCCAAGACCACGGTGTGACAGAAATAAATTGTAGATTGAAGGATGTCGAACCCAGTTGAGCGCTGGTTGAAGCTAGTATGAAGCTTCTCAAAGGACTTTGAAATTTCTCGTGGCACCCAGCCTCCCAGCCTCCCAGCCTCCTTGCCTCCCTAGCTTCGGGGAAAGGTTCGTGGGTAAAGGCAGGACAGTTGCTTTAGTGGGTAGGGGATTGACAGTTACAGGGCTCTTTGGTGTTAATCGGTGCAGGTGCCAGGCTTAAGGACAATAAATACCTCGGCTCCTTTGGGTAAAGAGGAAGCAGCATTATTACCTCATCGGCCTTGAAAGTGCTTCTCTTCGGAGCGTAGTCTCCACATGGGAAAAGAAAAGGACTTGCTCTGCAACTCACTGTACAAGTACAAGTACTCCGTACAGTACTCCGTACAATTGTCTGTCTAGACCCGCTCAAGCACTCCTCCCCCGCAACCCAAAAAGCTAGCTAACTGTACGGAGTATTATGTAGGTACAGCGTACCCAAGTATCCCCCCCATAGGATGGACCATTGGATGGACCACTTCTGAACATGGCTCCCGACAGAACAATGCAACAGCATACTCCGTACTTGGAACCAAGTTGCCCCTCAATTCAGCCTCACCCGTCATCCTCGCCGCTCACAAACATAACGCAAATCGAACCACACTCTCCCCAACAACCACACACTGTACAGATATACCCAGTATTATTTCGTACAACTCCCCTTCATAACTATCCATTGATTGAAACATTCAAGACAAAGAGAGAGTAACCACGCCTATTTGCACGTCCACGCCCGCTCCAAGGCTGTCGCATCGTTACGCTCGCATTTCGCCAACATACACTCCCCTCCATAGAGGTCAACGTCAAACGGGCTCCTCCGGCCATCGCGTGCCGCCATGGACCAGAGGAGTCCTCCCGAATTTATTCTAGATGCCTTTGCGGATCCCGTTTCCGTACGGGAAGTAGTCAAGGGTATGCATTCCCGATGTTCCTTATCTAGCCAACCAAGCCCAACCCCCTTCCCTCATCACACCCATCAATCAACGACAATGACAACTCCAAACCTCCTCCCCCCAAAACGCCCAGAAAGAAGCACCTCCACTAACGAAATCCAGGAATCCTCCACACGATATTCTTCCACCGCTACTTCCCAAGCATCGTCCCCCGCTCCCGCGAAGTCCTAGACCTCTCCCTCCCCTACATCGACGACGTCGAGCTAGAAACAATGATAGACCAGCGCGCCACAGCAATCGAACGCCAACTCCGCGACGAAACCTCGGCGTCCACGGGTCCAGGCGGCGCAACCGGCGGTCGCGCCCAGATTGTCGTACAGTTCTTTGAGCGACGTCGTCGGAAAGCGTGGCTCATGCGCGGCGACGAGGAAGTTTGTTGGGAGAGGTGGACTCTTAAAGTGACCGTCGTCGAACCAAAGACTGAAAAAGGTAATTTTGTTTTCTTCTTTATTCTTCTTGGGATGCGGAGAGAAGACTTTCCTCGCCTGGTTGAGTGCAATGTCAACTAACCTGCGAATACCGGAATAGAACGGGCGAAACTCCGTCAAGCAATGGGCCAAACCCTCCTCAGGACAGTCATGAAAATCATCAACTACGTCAACGCAAACAAAGACCACATTCCCCCCATCACTGCCACCAACGGCAACCCGTTCCCCTTCCAAATCACCGTCAACCAAGAGTCCACAGGTTGGGCTGCTCGTGTGGGATTATATTAGCGGTAATATTTCCTTCTTCATTATTGTCATTCTGGGGAATCGAGGCTCCGTGAAGTCAGGTTGAGTTTCAAGCCTCGGTCGGTATACCATGGTTCAAAACTTTCAGAATTTCAAAGGCATACGAGGGGACGTATGCGGTCACTTCAATGTGAGTTAATATGAAATACCAAACAATTATATTCGATAACTTTCCAAACGTAAAGACTCGAGAAGAATAGTGAAAAATCGTATAGATAAAAAAAGGAGACGGGAAAAAAAAGATACTATCATTTATGGTTAATCCGAAGTCCGTAACCAAATCCTATCCTCGCTACAACCGTTAACAAAACCAAGACCGACACCGAAAACATCCGCTGCTGCAAAAAGAACAAAACACGACGGCGAATGCTGAACCAACCTCCCGTATTCAATGGTTCCACCCGTTGAACTATTGCTCGGCGGGCTTTCATATCCAACCTTGATACCAGGGACAGTACAGTCGCAAGCAGAAAGAAAAAAAAAACGTAAAAAGAGGTAGCAAAATAAGAGACATGAAAAGCAATGCTGCGTATGTAGAGCTCCCCGAGGAGTATTCGTCCTGAGCCGCGTATCTAGACAAAAAGGAAGAAAAAGGAAACGGTTGAAGGGAAAAAAACAAAAAAACAGACACGAGAAAAAGGAAACCAAGTCAAATATCACAAACCCCGCCCAGCCTTACTCCATGTCCAATTTCATCGGGAGCCGCCATATCAGCTGTACCACGTCATGACCAGTAGGTGTACTTGCTATTCATCGCAGATATATATATTTTTTTGTAAAGTTTTTTTGTTGCTGTTCTTTGTTCTTGGTGAGTGAGGAGTTGCAAAATCTCTTTCTCCCCCGAGTCGTGTATGCTTCTGTCATATTTGTTTGATCATTTCGTCATTAAAAGTCGTAGAGGACGTTGCGTCCCGAGCCGTCCCATTATGTCGCGTAGCGTCTGTACGCGCAAGCCTCATTTTCAAGTGCTTTTTGCCTTGCCCTTGATTGGGGCTGCCTGGCCGAGCTTCTTTCCAGCCAGGGGTCGCTTTCCATCACCAATTCTTTGGAAACCTCGCGAGATGTCCACACCGCCCTCATCTTCTGCAACGGAAAAGAATTCGGGCGTGTCAAAGGAGAAAACGGACCAGTCTGGGTTGCTTGGCGCACTCGTGGGGCCGGGCCCCATTTTGCTTGGCGAACCAATCAGGCTCTGACGAGCATCAATAGGCCGTAGAGGAGAGCTCATGCCGTCAAAGAATCGGCTAGGCGTTTCGAGTGTGTTGGTTAACTCCCAGCGACGAGCCAGTGGGGTGCCGTTCGCTTTGGTCGATTGTTGATCCGAGTCCTGCTCGCCGGCATTCGTCCGTCTCTTGAGAGGTGAACTGTTGGCTGCCGAGTCGAAGATCTCGTTGAAGTCGGTGTAAATATCAAAGTCGGTGCTGTTGATAAAGCCTTCATTGCTACCAAAGGTTGGTAGTGCTTCGTCGGCGCCGCCGAACGCGGCTTTCCAAGGCGTGGCGGCCTCGAACAAATTCGTCATCCGCCGCAAGGGCGACTGAAGCATGTTTTGAACCTTGTCGCGGTGGATTCGCAGGTTGGTATTGGGAGACACCGAAGGTGGCGGCCGTGTAGCCTCCCGAACCTTCATGGCTGGTGTAAGAGGGGGTAGCATCTTTCGAGCGGGCGTCTTCCGCAGGGGCGAAGATGATTGGGCCAGGTAGGTCCCGAGAGATCGACCCTTGCTGGGTGACTCGTACGAAGAGGCGCGCAGGCGAGCAATCTCTTCCTCGGCCCGACCACGCTTGCCGCGACGGTCCGTAGTGCCGGAAACGGTAGGTTTCTGACGCATAATCGAGGACTCCAGCGAAGAGATGTACCCACTATCGTCAGCGAAATCGCGTCCTCGTGAGCGCGAAATGGACGAGAGGATGCCGCCGCGGTTGAGAGGCGGTGGTGTACCCTGGTGAACATCGTGATGCCGGGGAATCGGGGGTGATGAGTCCATGGCCAGGAAAGGAGAGTAGGACGATTCGGGCGCCTGCGCATCCTGTTCGGGCTGTTTGGCATCCGCGCTATCATCAGGGCCACAGTCCGACACCGGAATCGTGGCATCCGACGAGAAGTCGGGGCCGGCGGTGGTGGGAACATTGGAGGCGGCCTCTGGAAGCGGCGGGGGAAGCGCATGTTGCGGTAGCGGAGGAGCTGGAGCGGGTGCAGAGACCGGCATCGGACCTGGTTGGGACACCGGTGCCGAGGTGGGCTTAGGAGTAAGACTGTGGTGGCGGAAGTGCGTATGCTGGATGGGATGCGGCACCGGGTTAGGTGGAAGGGAGAAGGAGGCAGTCATGGGTGTGCTCTTTGGGCCGTTTTGGGGAGGATTGACAGGGAAAGGCTGCATCATGGTTGGCGCTCCCTGGGGCTTTGGAGGGTTTACGCGAGTCGACATGACAGGCACCGACGCCGACTCACTAGGAGTGACCTTACGCATGGCCTTGTCCTTGAGGAACGGCTTCTCCATGCCAGGAAGAATACGCCAGTAGTTTCCCTTGCCTGGGTCGTCCTTGGGCCTCTCGGTCTTGTGGAAGGCCTTGTGTAAGCTCAGGTTGTGGCGAATGCTGTTTTGCCAGCCAGCATCCTGGGCGTTGTAGAACGAGTACGTGTCGGAAATCCACTTGTAAATTTGGGAAAGTGTCAGGCGACGCTGAGGATGCCGAAGGATGGCCATGCCGATGAGCATGGCATAGCTGTGACCAGGTTTCGTACCGTCGTCAATGATGGGAGGGAACTCGTTGTAGGCGGGAATCTCGATATCTTCCTCGGTCTCCTCCACCTTGGTCTTCTTGGCCGGCCGGGCATCCTTGGATTGTGACGAGGCATCCGAAGCAGTACGCTTGCCCGCCGCTTTAGCGGGCTGCTTGTTGAGTGGCTTATTCTGGGACATGTTCGCGAGCGGGGGCCGGGACATGGCTGGCGATGCGAGAAGGGGGCTCGTTCCCGGAGGAAGAAAATTCTCTTTTCCGTACATGGCGCCGTGGTCAAGCATAGGCTTCTGGGTGGCTGTCTTGAAATTGGACAAGAAGGGCTTCTTCTGTAGCGAATCGGTCGGTCGGGTATTGGAGGGAGGAAGAGACATGACGATCTGGTTCGGTAATTGGTTGAACCGGGCGGTATTTGAGGTTAGAGGCATTTGGTTCTGGTAAGGAGGTCTGTTCATAGGTTGCGAGTGCTTCTGTGGTGAGAGAGCTTGCTGAACGCTGTTGGGCATTTGTGGTATGAAAGCTAGGTTGTTGGTGGCAAGGTTCATGTGCGTGTACATGCCATGCCCGTTCATCGGGGGTGCGTTTTGGAAAAAGTCTTGGTCCTCGAAAATCGGAAACTCGTCCTGACCAGGGAAGTGGGTTTGGGCCATCTTCCGGCCTCTCCAAAAGAGAAGGGGGGAATAGAGCCGAGGTGGGCGTGATAATCAAGACACGAGTATCCGGATGATTAGGACTACTGGCGGAACGCGTCTTTACCGAGAGAGAAAAGTCAGTTAATATATGAGAAAAAAAAACACTGGAAGCTGAATTGCGGTCAAGTATGAAGGGCATAAAATGCATAGTGGTTATCAACGCGTTTTCTCGAGGGAGATAAGTGGGCAAGTGACGATGAGACGGTGAGAGAAGTGGGCAGAATGACCTGACCCTATGCAGGGGACGGGGACAGACAGGAAAGAAATTGCGTCCAAGTTGAACATACCCCAAAAAGAAAAAAAAAAAGATTCCAAGAAATTTCTATTGACAAATAGTAGTTATAAATTGTCTTCCGTACGGCAGCGTTGTTCAGGCGTATCGAGAGGCTTTCTGTATCGGTATCGTAGTTCTTCCCTTCTGGGCTGTGGGATCGCGTCTTCAGACGCGAAATACGATCGGCTAATGGAATGGGCTCCTGGTGAGCCAGATAACGAGATGTTTGTAGTCCAACCTCAAGGATACAAAATTGGTAGTCGTCTATCGGTGATGGAAATCGGTGATCTTGTCAATATCGACATAAAGGTTACTTCTGAGGTCGTTTTATCGTACTATTGTGAGATGGCGATGCTATCATGTGGAAGGGAAGAAAGGAGGGGAGATGGGGAGACGAGACCAGGTAGAAAAATGGGGAGTGGACGAAGATATGGGTATCGCAATGGGCCCCAAGTCTAGGTCTTGAGGAGGTTCCGGTTGGTTCCAATGCTCGACGGGGCTCCCAATTTTTTTTCCCTTCTTTGGGGGTGTGGGAAGGGGTGCAAGGACCAAATCTGAGGACCAAATCAGAGAATTTCTGGGGGGCGTGTGGGACAAGCACCAACACTACCAACGCTACCAACGCTATCAACGCTACGAAAGCTACCATGCTGCCCTATTTATAGTAGTACTTGTCTAGGCTTGTTGTACTTTTCTGCACCCGCTGTTCTCAAACCAGGCGCCCTTGCAGTGAGTGGTCTGCAGGTTGGGAGGTACCTACAGATGCAGCTACCTGTAATTTCTGGGGAATGGTCGCCCCCATTTCCAACGCGAGACGGAGTTCTACGGGGATGATTCGGGGCATTTGCAGTACCCGATGAGCCACTGAAACCCGATTCTTCCAGGGGGGCAGTGTTCAGTAAAATGGATGTCAGGCCTCTTTTTTTTTGTGCTGCACGCTGCTTGCTTATCACAAGTCCTCTGGTCCTCTGCAAGGCATAAACGCAGCTTGGCTACGGAGTAGACTATTCGTCATTCTGCTCCAGGACTACGGAGTAATATGCCAGCCAACTGAGTATGCCAACTCGATAAGCAGAGGACGACACCACTTGCAGCCTTTTAAAATCCGTGCACACAATTATCACTGCCACTTCGCTTCTCGTTCCCTTCACGCGTGTTCTCCCTTTTCTCATTTCTTTTTCCTTCAATAATTCCACTGGTTTGGACGTTTGGACTGTATGAGACATTGAATGGATCGCCTTCCCGAATTGTGAAGCGGAGACTTGGTACTCCGTACAAGTAGTACATATGTAGTACCGAGTAAACTACTAGTTTACGGAGTATATCCAAGCCATCATTCTCCCCCCATATCTACCTGAAAGCGCTTAGGACAAACGCTCTGCTCGATATGACTGGCGATAACTGGTGATCTTTGTTCCAGGACGAGTCAAACCAGGACTTCGAAGCTCCACTAGGATATACAGAGTATGGGTAGAATAATTACTTCGTACTCGTACTCCGTGTACGGAGTATTCGTTGCTAATTGGTTGGGCAAGTGTGAGGTGCTGAGGAAAGCCACCGGGGGAGGGGAAACGTGTATGGAGTACCTCTTTATCTACCCGCCGAACCAACCATGCAGTCCACGCCCCTCCATGTTGCAAACGAGCGAAAGAGAGGAGAAGTGTGACGACGAAGGGTACTTGGTGTGGAATGCATTGGCTGGGCGGCTTGCCGGCTGACACGAGATGAGTGGCCCGGCCAGTTTTCCCCCCCCCACCTCTTCTCTCTTTACTCCGTACGGAGCACTCCGTATACTTTGTAGTGTGCTCCCCCGGACAAAAAAGGTATAAGAGGACGAGAGGGAGAGGTTGGATTCGGGATGGTCTGAATGGACCTTTGCAAACGCCGGGATTCGAGCAAGGGTCGGGAAGGGAAAGTACTCCGTACTCTGTCAGGGAAAAAGAGAAAGAGAGAGAAAGAGAGAGAAAAGAAGTGGGCGTCTTGTCTCGTTAGAGGCCAGGCCCTAAGCCCCTCCAGGCTCCAGGGCCTCATGCAGGAGCATACCAGCATGCCGTCGCCTAAAAAAAAGAGTTACAAGTGCACGAAATCCTAAAAAAATATTCCATTTCACTTTCCCTTTCCCGTTTCTGTTTCTAAGGATTCTCCGCTGATCAAATTGAAACCTCTTCTCCTCATTCTTTCAAGCTAAACTTTTTCCCTCTTTTAGCCCTGTCTACCGAGTATGGAGTTGTGTGGGATAAAGCAAGGGCAAGGTCCGTCCTTCCGTCCTTCCAATCCCATGTCTGTCCATCCATCCATCCCTCCTGTACTTCGTACTTCCGCCAGGATGATGCCCCGTGCCCTGTGCGAAACAGCGCTTCGGCTATTTATTTAATGAGAGGGTACTCCATAGGGAGTATTACATGGGTACTCACCCTTGGAAACATCTTCTCTCTTCTTCGACATTTTGCAGCACATTCTACCGAGTCGAGTGCCTTCAATGTCTGTCCTCCTGTACCCCACTTGACTCGTCTTATCCGTTTCTCTCGATCTTCCCATCCACCACATGCGACATTACTTGCTACGTAGCACGTACTATACTGGGGGGGGGGGGGGGGGGGGGGGGGAAAACCCCCCCAGGCAAAAAAACGGGGGTTTCCCAATTTTGGGGAATAATTTTTGTTATTAAC